>RCUC01158849.1:0-97548 GCA_003697995.1 Taxidea taxus jeffersonii
TATATATATAGATTATATATATATATATAATATATATGAATATAATGAATAAATGTATTGTGGCGATCCAGTGCAGAAGTTGGCTCAAGTGCACCTGACTTTGAACTCTGGCCCTGCCCCTTGCTAGCTGTGTGGGCCTGCTCAAGGCTTCCGCGGAGCCTCCACTTCTGCATCAGTCAAGAATTTTTCCCAAAATCTATCTCGGGGTGCCTGACTGTCTCAGTCGGAGAAGACCTGCGACTCTCGATCTCCGGGCTGTGAGTTCGAGCCCCACGTTGGGTGTTGTGATTACTTAAAAATAAAAATCTAAAAAAACCCAAATCTGATCTCATCCACTTGTTAGAGACAAGCTGTAATGAACGTGCAGCACCAAGGGTGTCGTTCGGGGCCTGCCCCTCGGCGGGGGGAGCGTGACTGGGCCCTCATTAAAGGCGGTGGCCCTGCACCCAGGAGCCGCTGGCCTTGCTTTTCCCAAAGTGACTGGACGTGAGACCTGAAAAATTTCATCAGGCAAAATGTGGGAGAATTGTGAAAAATGTAAAAAAAAAGCAAATGTCTCAGAACTGCTGTCTGCCCGGGTCAGTGGTAAGAAAATGAGAACATTCCGCATAAACAGATGTTATTAAAGATGCTGTGTGCCCGAGCGTGGGGTCACGGGCCATCTGCCACCGCAAATCCTCCCACATTCCTCCGAAGAAAGGCATTATTTCTCCTCCTTCCCAAGGCATCAGTACTGCTAACAGCAATAGTGGGAAAGGATTATCCCTCTCTGCTATTTTTAGCTTCCCCTTGAAGTCTTAGGCTTCACATCTTAAGTTTGTTTTCAAAGTTCCCTTCCAACTCAAATAAACCCAGGTTCAGGAACGAAAGGATGCAGGTTACTACTTTGCATTCTCCAGAGAGCAGCAATGAAGCCAGCTTCCGGTGGAATGTTCGGTGAGAGCGCTGGCTGTGGTTAGCTTCTCCAGGGCAGGCGCTGGGCGTTCTCCCACGTCGCAAGATTTCCCATTAAATCATAACCTTCCAGGACTTTCTATTCAGGTTCTGTAAAACCTTTCCATTTGGATTATCCCATCCCCCGCTGGAAGTCTCACCGCCATGCTTGGTGAAAGAAAATACACCGTTTTGATTCATTTCATTCAGCAAAATAGTTATAGGGTGCCTACTGCATGCCACATACTGTGGCCCAGGGTCCCAGCTCTCATGACACTTCTTTTCGGGTAGGAAGGCTAATAAAACTCTTCACAAGGAAAAAAAAATCTATAAATCAATACTGAACTAAATAGAATACTGTTATATTTATTATAATTACAATTACTAAAATAATTGCATTTATTGATACATGACAACCTCGATGTAATATGCATTACATGGCAGAAGGTATCCTAAACTCTGCATGTATCAACTCATCTCAAGCTTCCCTATTTTACAAATGGAGAAACTAAAAAAAAATAAAATAAAAAAATAAAAATGTTGGGCGCCTGGGTGGCTCAGTGGGTTAAGCCTCTGCCTTCAGCTCAGGTCATGATCCCAGGGTCCTGGGATCGAGCCCGCATCGGGCTCTCTGCTCAGCAGGGAGCCTGCTTCCCTTCCTCTCTCTCTGCCTGCCTCTCTGCCTACTTGTGATCTCTGTCTGTCCAATAAATAAATGAAATCTTAAAATAAAAATAAAAATAAAAATGTTAAGAATCTTTTAAAAGTTCTAGAGGCAGTTAAGTGGCAAGCAGGATTTGAAGGTCAGCCTGAACCCAGCCATATGGATTCTAGAGTATATTCCCGAGGATCTGTAGGAGCAAGTGGCAAGATGAAGACGGGACCTGCCATGTGCCACGAGGAAGGTCAGCTGCGTGATGGTGGGGAGTGTGCCGCTGGGTGCGCAGGGGGCGGTGCAGACCTCAGGATAAGAAAGGGTCAGCAGTCTGACGAAAGCCCTGTAGGGGCAGAGATGGAGTAGCAGGTGCACAAGACCGAGCAGGAAGGCAGGCAAGGAGCACATTTCAGGGGCAGAGACGAGGCCCACGTGACCAGGGGGTGTGGTCAGGCAAGGCTCGTTGGGGAGGGGGCCGTGGGGGAAGCAGGGGTGACCAGGTAGGCAAGGGGCTCTGATTCAAATACTGTTTAAGAAAGAAAATTGCTCAATAAATCATCTTGCTCAGGTTTTGTGACAGCTTCTAGTGGCTAGCGTTCTCACAGAGAAAACTTGTTTCGCATCATCCCTTGTGGTTGAAAACCTTTTCCGCGTGTTTGAATCTTGCCTTTCTGAGTAGGTATCTGAGCATCACGGAGTCCCTCTGGAGTGACTGGTGGTCTGACCTGGGCAATCACTCTGGACCCAGTGACCTAAGTTTAGCTCCAATGGACTTGTAACAATTTGAGCCACACTTACACTAACCTCAAGACTTCCCCCGAGGGGGTGTTTCCTTGGTTGTGGCTTAAAAGCAAAATCTGAATATTAGGTTATTTTCCTACGATTTGCATGATTTCTAAAAATGGGGCGCAGGGGCCAAAAATAGGAAGAAAAGGAGGTGGGCTTCTTGCAGTCAATTTCCAGTGAATTAAGATTTTACTGTCCTCTGTGAATGTCTCTGGAATGGGGACTTTTTGTGGATTTATGGCTTTGGCAGGCAGATGATAGACTTGCATTCCAGAAAAATATATAGCCTAGCCAGTGATCAATATTTTGTGACAAAAGATTATGGCCTGACATTACTTGGAATTGATGTAACTTGCTCGTTGCCTGAGTAGAACAATTGGAAAATGTTGGCTGTTCGGATGGCCCATTCTGATTGCTCTTCAGTGGGTCACACTTGGGGATCTTCACAGAACGTTCATTAAGAAGAAAATGAAGAGTTCAGGCAGCCTGAGTTAGAATCCCCAAATTCCCAATTCCTTGATATGTGACCTTGGGAAAGTTACTTAACCTCTCCGAGCTTCAATTTCCTCAACTGCAAAATAGCTGTAAAAACACCACTTATATTTCAGGGTTGTACTGGTTAAATTATGTAAAGAACTGGTCACCTGACTGGCTCAGGCGGCAGAGCACATAACTCTTGATCTTGGGGTGGTGAGTTCAAGCCCCAGGTTGGGCATAGAGCTTGCTGAAACGAAAAAAATAATCCGCTGGAAAGAAGTTAGTTCAGAACATGTATAAGGTCTCTCAATAAACATTTCTGTGTGTTCTTTTTCCATCACACCCTTTGCAGCCCTTTCCAGTCTGTGGCTCTAGCATGTGATCCAGAGCACCTCTCAGCATGACCTCGGGAGGGAAGAGAGAGTTTTCATCAAGGTCCATAGTGCCCCAGCAGGAGAAGCTCTTGCAGAGAATTGGCCCCTTACCAAAGGGGCTTTACCAGATGGCAGGGTTTCCATGGACAGTCTGGGACAGATGATCCTCTGTGGTGGGGTGTCCTGTGCGCTGGGGGATGTTTAACAGCATCCCTGGTCCCTACCTACTAGATGCCTGTGGCATCCTCTGCCCCCACAATTATGGCAACTGATGATGTCACTGGGCTTTCCTAAACGTCCCCTGGGGACAAACTACATGGTATATTTTAACTTTATTGTTTAAAAAAATCATTAAATTATACACTCTTATATAAGAGTTGGGGAGAGAGAGAGAGGTGAAAAGGGGAAAAGGCAGGAAGGAGGGAAGGAAGGAAAGAAGGAAGGAAGGAAGGAACTGTACACAGATGGATGAAACAAAACCAACAAAAAACCAAAACAAATTAGAGCAAAACCCTCCCATCAATCACTATAAAAGTTTTATTAAATATCCTTAGAACCTAGTTTTCCTCTCTGTGAATTTATAGATCAAAAATCTTGGGGCCCAACCATAGCACAGATACAAAGAGCAGAAATGATGGGCTTGAATCTCTGTGCCACGCCGGTGAGCTGTGGGACAGCAGCCCAGCTGCCTCCCACCCCTAAGCCTCAGTTTCTTCATCTGTAAACGGGACTTATCATAGTACCTAACTCAGCATGGTGCCCAAGACACTCCTTTATTGTGGCTCTTAAATTTGCAAAAATATGTGTAGCGCATGCCATGTGCCAAATACAGTGCAAAGTGCTTTCCACAAATTAAGTCAAGTGCTGATCACATAGCAATAGGAAATAACTATTGTTCTGTTCCCGTATTATAGGTAACTGACCTCGACCCTGAAGCCTAGAGAGCACCCTAACCCTAACCCAGGGAGGAGGTGCAAGAGCAGGCAGAGACCAGGGCAGCTAGCTCGCTCAACTCTTCTGCTCTCCTGCCATCCTGCTTCCTCGATATCACTCGGAATTCGAAAATCTTCCCTCCAGAACAGAAGAAGGCTCATTTCTCTCCGTCATCTCCAGGATCCTCTTGACTTGGAATAATCAGGAATCTTAGGGCTTTCCTCCAAAGGCATTGCTAAGGTTAGTTGTTGTCATCTGTGGAAAACAGGCCATTCTGGAAATCCAAAGAAATATCCCCAATTGAAAGACACAGCAAGAGTTTGGAGATGGCTGTGCTCTGTGATTTGCTGCTGTGTCTTTAATAACCTAATCCTGGAGTGACATCGTGTCACTGCTGTGTACTCTGTAGGTCACACAGAACAGTCCTGGGAAGATGGGAGGGGATCTCACAGAGATGTGATGGTCAGGAGATCGGGGTCCATCTCAGAGGCTGGTTGGCACACTGAGATACATTGTAGAAAACTTTTTAAAAGTTTTTATTCTGATTCCAGTTAGTTAAGATACAGTGTTACAGAAACCTTTTGTTTTAATTGAAGAATAATCATAATATCGTGTTAGTTTCTGGTGTATAACAGTGATTCAGTACTCACCTACATTATGAAATAATTACTCCAATAAGTCTAATTACCGTTTGTCACCATACAACTTGTTACAATCTTATGGACTATATTCCTTATGCTGTATATTATATCCCCCCATGTCTTATTTATTTTATACCTGAAAGATTATACCTCTTAATCCCCAACCCCCTCCCCTCTGGCAACGATCAGTTTGTTCTCTGTATCTATGAGTCTGTTTCTGTTTTGTTCTGTTTATTTATTTGTTTTGTCTATTTAGATTCCACATAGAAGTGAAATCATATGGCACTTATGTATTCTGGACTTATTTTGCTAAGCATAATAGCCTCTAGTTCCATCTAGGTTGGCACAAATGGCAAGATCTCATTCTTTTTTAAGGCTGAGTAATATTCCATTGTGTTTGTATGTCTATACACCACATCTTCTTTATCTATTCATTTGTTGATAGACACTTGAGTGGCATCCATATCTTGACTATAATAATACTACAGTGATTGTAGGGATGCATATGGCTTTTCAAATCAGTGTTTTCATTGTAGAAAGCTTTATTTTTATTTTTTAAAGATTTTATTTATTAGGGTTCCTGGGTAGCTCAGTTGGTTCAGTGTCTGCCTTTGGCTCAGGTCATGATCTCAGGGTCCTGAGGTCGAGCCCCACATCAGTCTCCCTGCTCAGTGGGAAACCTGCTTCTCCCTCTCCCATTCCCCCTGCTTGTGTTTCCTCTCTCACTGTGTCTTTCTCTGTCAAATAAATAAATAAAATCTTAAAAAAAAAGATTTTATTTATTTATTTGACAGACAGAAATCACAAGTAGGCAGAGAGGCAGGCAGAGAGAGAAGAGGAAGCAGGCTCCCCACTAAGCAGAGAGCCTGATGCAGGGCTCGATCCCAGGACTCTGGGATCATGACCTGCACTGAAGGCAGAAGCTTAACTGACTGAGCTACCCAGGCATCCCAAAAACTTAAAAAAAAAACATTATTTATCCATTTGAGAGAGAGCAGGAGCTGGTGGGGGCAGGAGGGGTATAGGGAGGGGGAGAGGACCAAGCAGACCCCTTGCTGAGCTGGGAGCCCAACCTGGGGCTTGATCTTGGGGCCCTGAGATCATGACTGGAGCTGAAATGAGATGCTTCGCTGACTCTCAGTGCTCAATAAGGAGCACTCAGGTGCTCCTTATTGTAGAAAACTTTTAGAAGAATATAGACATTGACTAGAAAGTCTGGTCTTATGAAAGATTCAGCCTCACATTGTAGATGATTAGTTCACTTGGGAAGATGTTCCTGGGAAATATTACAAACTCCTTTCATGTAAAAGATAAGAAACAGAACGTAGTAGGTCAGCCTCTATTTGAATTTCGATCTTAAAAAGTGAATTAGCTGGAAACCTCGAGTTTTGTGAACAGATATCAGATATGTGGTTCTAGAGTTTCATATGTGTAATATAAGAACATGGTAAATGAATAAATATTAGTATACCAAAATCCTTTAAAAAGTGCATTTTGGGGGCACCTGGGTGGCTCAGTTGATTAAGCATCTGCTTTGGGCTCAGGTCATGATCCCAGGGTCCTGAGATAGAGCCCCACCACACAGGTTCCCTGCTCAGTGGGGAGACTGCTTCTTCTTCTTCCTCTGCCCCCTCCCCCACTACGAGCTCTGTCTCAAAGAAATAAATAAAATCTTAAAAAAGAGAGAAAAGCGCATGTTTGGTCAACCTTTGAGATTCTTTTAGTGTGTCCAGAGTTAGAGATTAGTTGCACCCCTGCTGATAGGATGACGTGATTTTTTAAATTACACTTAATTTTTTTAAAGATTTTATTTATTTATTTGACACACAGAGATCACAATTAGGCAGGGAGGCAGGCAGAGAGAGGGGAGGGAAGCAGGCTCCCCGCTGAGCAGAGAGCCCGATGTGGGGCTTGATTGGGATCATGACCTGAGCTGAAGACAGAGGCTTTAACCCACTGAGCCACCCAGGTGCCCCTACACTTAAGTTTTTATAAAGCAGTATTAGCTACAAGGCCTAACGTGCTCTTGGCTCCTGTGTGGTGATGTGACGTAATCTCATCCACCACTGTCTAGCTATAGTAGGAGACTTTCTGATTCTCAAACACAGGCCTTTTCCTACCCCAGGACCTTTGCACTTACTGTCCCTCTGCCTGGAAAGCTAGTCCTGCAGAGAACCCATCAGTGCCCGGGCCTCCTTGAATTTCTGTACACTTGTAAGGGAGGCCTTCCTCTAGCCCCTTCTTGTTCATTATCTGCCTCTGTTCTCCATAGCACTCACCACAATCTGATTTATCTTTATCTTTAAATTGTTTTTTGTCCATCTGCCCTGAAAAACATAATGTCCTTGTGAAACATGATTCTCCATCCATCATATCCCAGCACAGTATCTTGCATACAGTAGGTGCTAAATAAATATTCTCTGAATTTGTCTCCATCTCTGAATTTACAAATAGGTGACCAACATTTGGTGGCAATCATTTTGATTTATAGGCAGCTGAATTTTGCTTATTTCCGGTTGCCAAGGGTTGCTTCCCTTTGGGATGACAACGCCGAAGCATTTGTTGTCTTGTGCACCAGAAGTGTGAAGCTGAAATGTCAGGTGACACCAGCGAAAGAATCAGTCGTGGCAGCTCCTTAAACACAGAAACATATTAAACATTCAGGGAATCAGTAGCTGCCTCATAGAGAATTCTGTCCTTAACCATGACAAGTTGGAGTTTACAGTCAAAGTCCACTTAGCAAATGTTTATTCTACGACGTGCTTTTCTTTTGTTTCCTGTAAGTATAGCTTCGTGCCCTGCCAGGATTTGAGGTCATAGAAACACGAGGAGGCTATTAACATATCAATGGAGGGATCTCTTTGGAATCTAGAATTTGGAATAATATTTGCATCTCAAGCTCAGAAGCTGCCCAGGCAAGCCAGCTTATTGATTGCCTTTAATTTCCCCTTAAAACAGTGTCTGTTTCTGAATAAAAGATTAATACAGGAAGGCTCCATTTGTCGCGTGATTTATACTCAAATGCTGCCTCCTTTCCATTCAGAAGCCCGTTGTGTACACGTCCCCACCCCTGAGACGTCTGCATTCAGTTCCTCAAGAAAAATAGCACTGGTCACCAAAGCCTGCAGCTTAATTGAATTTGTCTTTGTCCACTTAATCTTCACGCTCACAAAAAGTGGGGTGGGTGGGATTTATCCAGAAAAACCATACCTGAAAAACACAACCCACCGCTAGGAGACCCGGCGGAAGAAAGAGATAGAAAATGCACTTTAAATAAAAAATGAAACTCGGGGATGTCATTTAGAATGTCTGTGCTACACTTCTCTTTGCTTCAGGCATTACCAGATATTCTGGTATCATCCCAGTACAAACACAGCGATGTAAGAAGTAAACCACTGCGCTGGCTTACAGCAGTGCTATCATTTCTGTCTTGGCTGAGATTTCTATTGGGGAAGAAAAAAAATATGAAAGAAAAGTGGAGATTTCTGTTTTGTATGAAGTTCAGAAACCTCTTTCTGTAAATGAATGGATGTTAATAATAATAAACATCACTATGGGCAAATATTTATCAGCTTTTTTTTTTAACCATTGTACTAAATGCTCTCTACTCTTTATCTCATTTAGTATTGGTTCCAGCACTGTAAGGAGGTCCTATTAATATTCCCATACAGACAAGGCTTGGAGAAATTCAGGAAGCTGCCCATCTGTAGAGTGGCAGAACCAGATTTTGAAGCTGGGTGCATTTGATTAAAAAATCTAAGACTGCAATCCCATCGGGAGAAGGGCAGGTGGACAGGTGTGCCTCCCAGTCTATTTATTTCTTCAACATGGCGGACGGAGGAAAGATGAGCTTTCCAGTAGGCAGCCAGTTAGGACCAGGTGTCTTGAGCTTTGAATCCTAGGTCTGTCTCCTGCTAACTTAGACTTAACCACTAGGCAACATCAGGTCCCATGGCCAAGTAGGACTCCTGGAGGCAGTTTCTTCTAACGTGTTGACTTTGGTCATGCTACATGGTCACTTTCAGTGCAGGTGACCTCTGATGCCGCAGAGATGCACGGAACAGAGAGGAAAGGTGGGTCAGTGAGAATCAGAACATGACAGTGACTTGGAACAGAACACCCTCTGACCCCAGCTGAAAAGAATTACATCCCAGGGACTGATAAAAGGAAGGACTGAGAAGTTCACTATTTTGTTCTTATCTTAGATAAACCTAATGATGCCCAAGGTTGGAGCTGAGTGTGTGAGAGGTGGCCCTTGTTTCCTAAGTTGCTCTCTTTGATGGGGGGCATGGAGAATAGTTTGTGATCTAGCGATCACAGGTGAGCTAGGATCAAGTCTCTGGTAGAAAGAACGAGATCGGATTCGGGAAGGTAAAAAGTGACTGTGCCTATTTTCTGGTTTGGGATCATGATTTCTACTTCCCTGAGTTTGTACCTCTCCATACTTCCCATTCACCTTTCCAATGATTGCCTAATTGACTCAAACACACAAACAAACAAAACCCCAAAAAGTAAAACAAGAGACATGGGTGAAACGTCGATATGTGTCCCTTCTGTTACAGGTACTGGGCCTAAGACAGTAAGCGAGACAAAGTTGTTTCAGATAATTAACACTGAACAAATAATTCTGCAAATAACAATTTAACTACCATTTTGATACTTGCTATCAAAAGAAATGTATCCAGGATGCAATGAGACTATATTCAGGGCTGCTTCTAAACTATCGAATGTCTTGTCCACCTGCGATTCCTTTTCTACTCACTTTCCTGCAGCGCGTTGGCTAAATTTCTAGACTCACAGTTCAGCCATTGAGTTTCAAATCCTGTGTTACCACTCAGTGGTTTTGTGATCTTGGAAAAGTTACAGAACCCATCTGAGCCTTAGATTCCTGAGCGGTAGAAGGAAAATAACAGAAGTACTCACAGTGTTATCATAAAAAAAAAAAAAAAAATATATATATATATATATATATATTTATTTAAAAGAGAGAGAGAGATCACAAGTAGGCAGAGAGACAGGCAGGGAGAGAGGGGGAGAAAGCAGGCTCTCTGCTGAGCAGAGAGCCCAATGTGGGGCTTGATCCCAGGACCCTGAGATCATGACCTGAGCTGAAGGCAGAAGGTTAACCCACTGAGCCACCCAGGCGCCCCACCACAGTGTTACCATCATAACCAAATGAGATGATTGAAGTAAAGCACTCAGCTTTGCAGGCACACCGCAGGTCTTTGGGTAAGCCTTGTTGTTATTATTAGTCTCTGAATGCCATAAGCATGTTCTTTTGTCCCCCATGCTGAAAGGCACCGATCGCTTGCTCAAGATGTGAGGAGGAGGGTGATTTGGAGAGTGACTTACAAGGGTCCAAAGCCTGGAGGCTGCTCAAAAGCTGTGTGCCCTTGGGCAAGTCAGATGGCCTCTCTGGGCTCCATTTCCTTCATTGATAAGGGAAAGTAAAAAATCGACTCAAGAATTAGAGTTAATGCGCATAAAACATTTAGCTCAGTAAATGGCAACTGCTCTTATTAGTATTACTGATTATTACTGTTAGATGCTGCACAAAACATAATAATGCCTAACTATGCTTTTTAATCCCACAGTTTTGGTGGTGCTTATCCATCAGTTTACAAAATGAGATTCTGAAAGTCTTTCTCCATAGAGTGAATTGTCTTTCTCTCCAGTGTTTCTCCTGGGAGCTCTTAATTTGGTGAGTAAATTTACAAGAGGGGTGGTAGATAAGGGATTTTTGTCCTTAAAACACTTCTTTAATCTCTACAGTTGCCATGGAATTTGTGTCATTTTTGCTTGGGCGATCAGATTGCGTTTCATAAACAATATCCCCTGTGTTTAAAAATCTTTAAACGGCCACTTGTAAGGGGCTTGACACGGACTACAGTTAATGCCTTGTTTCACTGGGCTCTTCCTTTGTCTGTGGGGCTGACGGTCAACTGTTTAAGCCAGCCCCAGAGGCCTAACTGGAGACCCATGTTTTCCAGAATGTTCTTACTTGAAGTAGTTCCTTCATTTTCAGCGCATCAACCGTCTCTTGCACCTTTCCAGAGATGGGTGTTATTGCTGCCTTTTTTAGATTCCTTACTTTTCCCGGCGCTCACCCTCAGTGTTCTTCACCTCGAACTTTCCAAGTCAGAATGGCCTGCTCATCCTGACCCTTGGCCACCCTGGGGCAACCAGGGGGAGCTGGGTCACTTAGATTGCATTTGTCAGTTTAGTTTTAACTACATTTTAATTTTTAGATTGAAGGATTAAAACACGTTTTGTTTCCTAGAGTTCCTGATTATAGGCTGTTCCCATATGTGACTCACTTGACCTGTGCTATCCAATTAATTCTGTTCTCCTCTCCAGTGTTCTAGGAGGTTCTATCTCCAAAACCGCATCCCAGACCCTTCCGCTAGGGTCCCCACTCCACCTCCCAGCCCTGCTATCCTCTCTCATCCTGATGCCCATCTAGCTGCTTTGTGTTGGGTCTCCTTCACCCTTGCTCACAGGGCAACCCTAATGACTTTTAAAAACACACAGCTGATCATGCCAGCTCCATGGTTAAAACCTTTCCATGGGGGGGCCCTGGGTGGCTCAGTTGGTTAAGCGTCTGCCGTAGGCTCAGGTCATGATCCCGGGGTCCTGTGATGAAGCCCCATATCGGGCTCCCTGCTCAGTGAAGAGCCTGCTTCTCCCCCTCCCTCTGCCCAGCCTGGCTCCCCCACTCCCCGACTCATGCTCTCTCTTACTCAGTCTCTCTCTCTAAGAAAGAAATAAATAAACCCTTAAAAAAACCCAAAAAAACCTTTCCATGGATCCTCGTTGTATTTCAGGCAAAAATAAAAATTCCTGGGCACCTGGGTGGCTCAGTGGGTTAAGCCTCTGCCTTCGGCTCAGGTCATGATCTCAGGGTCCTGGGATCGAGCCCCACATCGGGCTCTCTGCTCAGCGGGGAGCCTGCTTCCCGCTCTCTGCCTGCCTCTCTGCCTACTTGTGATCTCTCTCTCTGTCAAATAAATAAATAAAAATCTTTTAAAAAAATAAATAAAAATAAAAATTTCTCTGCAGGAGGTCTGGCCCTGGCTCCCCCCAACACATTGACTCCCCCGACCCGTGTTCATTCTCTGAGCCACGCTCCCCTTCTCTCTCTTCTTGAACAAGCCAAGCTTGTCCTGGCCTCAGGGCCTTTGCCCTTGCTTTTTCTTTGAGGCTCAAGAGCCCTTCTCCTAGACTGAGTTTGCCTGGCTCCTTTGTGACTGTTAGCGCTCAGGAAAATTGTTTTGTCCTCAGAGAGACTTCCCGGCACCGTTGACCCAGCTCAAACAGCTGCGTGGGTCATTCTGTCCCGGAGCACTGAGCCACATCTGGCATTGTCTTTTATTCGTTTATTCTGTGTTCTTTTTCCTTCTAGAACAGGGCGGGGTGAGGGCTCTCAGCCTCCGCACTACTGACACTGCGCCCAGGCAAAGAGACCCTCCGGGTGCCTCGCGTTGGGTGTTCCGCTGTGTCCCCGCCCTGCACCACTAGATGCCAGTTGCATTTCCCCTGTCCTCCCTGGCTGGTGACAGCTCCGAACATCTCCAGACATTGCAAACATCTCCGGGGTGGGGGTGGGGGCACAAAACCGGTCCCTGTCGAGAAGCGCTGGTCTAGAAACCAAAGTCTGACCTTGGCCTCAAACAGTGCCTGGCACGTACACCGGGGGTTGACTGTTTACCAGTTGCAGGAATGAGCGAGCAGCCCCGTGTCGATGGTGTCATCCCCACGGTCCAGAGCTCCCCAGGCCCTGGAACGGACGGGACCTGCCGGGCAACACCTCCGGCAGGTGCTAGATCTGGACGTCACCCAAGGCCATCTGAGGTCTAAGGTCAAGCTCTTCACTTTGGGCCACGTGAATATGCAGCCAGTGCAATGAGAATGCTTTCTAGGGCTTTCCTCATTGGACACCTGTATGTGCCGCCATCCATGGCCTCAATTCACACCACATTCTGGGCAGGACAGACCATCCCAAACACATTATTTAGCTAATTTCAATTAATCTTTACCTAGCGTGGAGAGATAAAAATAGTATTTTTACATCTAGTAACTACACCCTCTTAGAGAGAATTGTTGTTATGGTAAACCTCTTGTGAGCGCTTAAAAAAATTCAAGCTTTTGAATAGTTAACACATTCATATGGTTTGAAAAGAAAACCAGTGGGGAAAGGTCATCATGGGTCATCATGAGTCATCATCGGTCATCACGGTGTCCATGGATCCCTTTCGATGAGTTTCCTGGATGTCTTTCAGAACTGTCTCATTTTGTTCTGTTGTTGTTTTTTTAAAATATTTTATTTTATTATTATTTTTAAAAAAGATTTTATTTTATTATTTTTTAAAAGATTTTATTTATTTATTTGACAGACAGAGATCACAGTTAGGCAGAGAGGCAGGCAGAGAGAGAGAGGAGGAAGCAGACTCCCTGGGAGCAGAGAGCCCGATGCGGGGCTCGATCCCAGGACCCTGAGATCATGACCTGAGCCGAAGGCAGAGGCTTTAACCCACTGAGCCACCCAGGCACCCCAAGATTTTATTTATTTGAGAGAGAGAGGGAAAGCACACAAGTTGGGGAAGGGGCGGAGGGAGAGGGAGAAGCAGCCTACCCCCAGCAAGGAGCGATATGTGGGGCTTGATCCCAGGACCCCGAGACCATGACCTGAGCCAAAGGCAGAGGCTTAACCAACTGAGCCACCCAGGTGCCCCGATTTTATTTTATTTTTCAAAATAATCTCTCCACCCAACATGGGGCTCAAACTCACCACCCTGAGGTCAAGAGTGGCGCGCTCCACCGACAGAGCCAGCCAGGTGCCCCCAGAGTTGTCTTCTGGACATGAGCCACACAAACATGCTCCCGTTCGCTCTTTCTGTCCTTTTCTGGAGACTGAACTCCGCATGCCGTCTATCTTCCTGGCCATCTTGCTTCTTTCACTTAGCTTATCCCGGTATCTTTCTGCAGTAGTGCAAACAGAACTTCTCCCTCCTTTTTTTTAATAGCCAAAAAGTATCCCGCGTAGGATCACACTCAAGTTTATTTAACCCGTTCTTTGTTGCTGGGCATTTGGGTTGTTTCTTTCCTGTCTGTTATAAACGGTGCTGACACGCAAAGCCTGTGTCCATTCTCTTCCTGAACTGAGAGAGAGAAACCCTCATTTCATACAGAAGGGCTGGGGTCAAAAGGACAATATTCTTGACAGATATTCTGATGGCTTCTTGGAGTAGAAGAGTGCAGCTGTCCAGGCCCGGCATCGTGGGCTGGAGGGGGAGGAAAAATCGATGCGGATGCGTTAGAACCATCGAGGGAGAAGCAGGTGCGATTTTGAGGTGGGCCGAAGTCTCATGAACCTGGAGAGCGAGATACAGAGGTCCGAGATGGGTGGGAGAGGTGCTGGCTCATGAGGACCAGAGATATCTAATGAGTGAACTCAGGGGAAGAGATTGGGAGGGGGGTCTTCAGGAACATCCTCCACTTCCTCTAGATACTTGATGAATTTGGGCTTCATTCGACTGTCTTGGCGGGGGCGGGGGGGATATCTAGAGTCTCAGCAGGGTTGGAGAAATTGAGAGCGCCGCGTGGTACACATGCCACGAATGACGCAGGTTCTCTTTGTAGTCCCATTTCACAGATAAGAAAGGTCAAGTCCAGAAAAGTTGGCGGCCCCACAGTTGCCCCATAGCTGCCAAACAGTGGAGCTGAGCTGGGCACTGAGAGCTGTCCGGTATTACCTCCTGTTTTTTTAAGCACTCTGCCATGTCAAATCTGTTAAAGCCTGTTGGGCAACAAACAAACACATCTTATGTTAGCATTAAAAAAAATAATAAACCCGGTGCAATATATCCAAGCTTCTGTTATTTGTGCCCGTGTCTTCCTCTGTTATTAGAACCAGTGCATTTTTACTGTTTATATTTTCTGTTTCTAAAGGTTAAAGCGTCCCACCAAGCAGTTTGCCTGGAAACTGTTTACACTGAGAAACGGAAGGCTAAGCAGGCCACCGGCTGGTGGGATAGGCTTCCCTGCCAAGTGCCCAGTGAATAGTGCAAGGATGAGCCTGTCCTGTTAGCAAGAGGAGGGGTCCCTGGCCACAGTGGGCTTCTGCAGATCAGCATTCAGTGCCTGCTTTGCTCTCCTCCACTTGCTCAAGTTCCTCTTAGGGCTCTAGTCCTGATTTCTTCCACCTGCTCTTCAAAATTGCTGGTGACGTTTTCCCTGGTTACCCTGGTGTTTACAGCCCCTTCACCCCGCTGCGGGACATCCGTCATGCTTGAATCAGTCTGCTTCACTCTGCTTCCTGGGCCGTTTCCTTGCATGTGCTTGCCTGCTAATTTCCAGTGGAATGCTTCCTCTCTCTCTCTCTCTTTTTTAAATGCATGGGACTCAGGACTCAGGCTCAGTACAGCACTTAAGTGTGCATGATGGAATGGTAAAATGCTCTGGCCAGAGGGAAAGAACACAACCACCAGGAAGCCGACATTGTATGCTAGGCTCAGAGTATGAGAAATAGGAGGTTTGTGTGTGTTGCTATGAATTTATTTGGGCATTTGTGACAAAAGGTATTAAAACAAGTAGCCTCATGAGGGATTACTGCTGTTCAGGGCAGAATTACACAAATTAGTGAATCTTTTTTTTTTTTTTTAAGATTTTACTTATTCATTTATTTGTCAGAGAGAGAGAGAACACAAGCTGGCAGAGGCAGAGAGAGAAGCAGGCTCCTGGCTGAGCAAGGAGCCCAATGCGAGACTCAATGCTAGGACTCTGGGATCATGACCCGAGCCAAAGGCAGCTGCTCAACCGACTGAACCATATAGGCATCCCCAGATTAGTGAATCTGTTTTGTTTTTTTTTTTAAATATTTTATTTATTTCACAGTCAGAGATCACAAATAGGCAGAGAGGCAGGCAGAGAGAAAGGGGAGGAAGCAGGCTCCCCGCTGAGCAGAGAGCCCGTTGTGGGGCTCCATCCCAGGACCCTGGGATCATGACCTGAGCCGAAGGCAGAGGCTTATAACCCACTGAGCCACCCAGGCACCCCGAGATTAGTGAATCTTTTTTTTTTTTTAAGATTTTATTTATTTGTCAGAGAGAATGAGCACAGGCAGACAAAGCGGCAAGCAGAGGCAGAGAGAGAAGCAGGCTCCCCGCCGAGCAAGGAGCCCGATGTGGGACTCGATCCCAGGATGCTGGGATCATGACCTGAGCCGAAGGCAGCCGCTTAACCAACTGAGCCACCCAGGCGTCCCCCGAGATTAGTGAATCTTGATGTATTTTGAAAGCTGTCAGTCTTGCTGGCTCTGGCCATGATTTACACTAGGCAGTAACTCTAGATCCTTCAGTGAGATAAATTAACCTGCCAAGTCAGAGGCATGATGGTTGAGAATGGGCTGGCAAGCTGTGATCCACGGGCTGAGTCCCATGTACGTCCAGTGTTGTAACTTAAAAGGCATGTTTGAGCTGCATATTGGAGCAGGATTTTGCCATTGGGGGGTGGGGAGGGAAGGAAGAGCCTTCTAAGATGGGTTGGCAAGCTATAGTTTGAGGGTCAAATCAGCATACTGCCAGTTTTTGTAAATAAAGTTTTATTTGAATGCAAGCATGCCCATTTGTTAATGGATTGTCTACAGTTTTTGTAGCTTTTGCTCTATAAAGGCAGAGACTGTATGGTCCCCAAAGCCTGAAATATTTACCGTCTGGCCCTTTACAGAAAAATAATTGTCCTGCCCACCCCTGGTGCTGGGATTAAACGCTTGGGCTGTGAATCAACAGCCTGCATTCAAATCCCAGCTCTAGCACTTTTTTTCTGGGTAACCTTGGTTACATACCTATAAAACGGGAATATGAGTATTTCTGGGTTGCTGGGTTATTATGAGTCATCTTAATGAAAGCCTTCCAGAGGTCTTCCCATATTCTTGATGCCCTAGATTATTTATAATCGTGCTAGATCTTTTCTGTTGTTATAAAAATTAAACATCAAAAATATTCGAGGAATTTGGGCAGCCTCCCTTCCTGTTCCAGGAATAAAAGATCCTGGACTATTTGCAGCATTCTTTCAGTATATTTGATGTGGATTAATGGAGTTGTGGCAGTTTAGGAAGGGTCCACTGGTTTGTCTTTGCTCCATGTAGGATATCATTTTGGTTAGAAACTAAAAAGCTCAGGTATACAGGTAAACTTTCTAGGAGACAAAAAATTGGGATGATAGGATCAAGATTCACAATGGTCTCTATAGAGTCAAATCAAGGATTAGAGGAAATAAGAGAATATTTTTACTAGGGATTGATGTGGATTCTGGCATCAATTATTTAAGTCTGGGAATGGGGAGCCTTGGCCAGACAGCGGTTGCTGGGAAGTAGATCTGGGGCTTCTAGCTGGCCACAAGCTCAATTTGAGCCAGATGTATACAGCTGCCAAGGAAACCATCTTAGCCCGTATTAACAGAGACAGTATATGCGTCGTGGGTTCAAAGAAGGTAAAGCAAGAAAACAATTTTAAACGAGCTAGACAGCCACGTCCGGAGAAGGAAGGTAAGTTATGGAGACAAATCACACATTTGAATGGAGGTGTTGCCAAAGTTGTGTAGGCTGAGGGGGGAGTGGGGGTGGTCAGGTTGTTGAGTAATCTGGGAACTGTCAGAATGAAGAATGACTGCAAGTTCTAGGGCTGGTTCCCAGGAAAAGAGATGACCACAAGGGAAGAGACAGCTTTTCAAAAGCTCTGAGGCTGTCTTACTATCTCGTGTGTGTGTGTGTGTGTGTGTGTGTGTTTGCGTGTGTGTTTCCAAGCCTTAGGGAAATCAGTGTGAGGTACTCATTTTTGAGTGTTTCAGCTCGACTCACAGTTTCCCCACCCCTCCCCATTGCCCCCCACTCCACAGTTGCCAGTGGGGCGAGTCCCCGGAAGCCATATTTGTTCTTCACCACCGGGCCTTCCTGTTGACAGCTGATGGGATGAGGGATGGATGGCTGCTGGAGGCCAGAACAATCGGATTGTCTCTCTGGGGAATATGAGATCTGCCCTGAGGCACAGTCAGTGGCGTCTCCATAGAACTGGATCTGTGATGTGGAAATCTGGGGCCCTTGTGAGCAGCCATTTGCCCTCACGACAATGGAGTAGCTAAGAAAATCAACCTACAGAGAGAAAAGAGTGAGGTGGGGATGCCGAGAAGCAGAGGTCTTGCCTGGCCGGCCGGATTTTTTCCGGCTTCCCATTTCTTGGTTTCGCTTCTTCTAAAGCCTGACGGCCTTCCTGGGCATGGGCTTCACGGGTTATCTTTATGTCCTGGTGATAATTCCCCCTTTTTGCTTATGCTAGGTCAACTGGGTTTCTTTTTTTTTTTTTTTTCAACTGGGTTTCTGCATTTGTAACTAAAAGTGTTTTTTTTAATACATTTTTTAAAAAAGATTTTTATTTATTTATTTGACAGACAGAGAGAGAGAGAGAGAGAGAGCGCACAAGCAGGGGGAGCTACAGGCAGAGGGAGAGGGAGAAGCAGACTCCCTGCTGAGCAGGGCGCCTGATGGGGGGCTCGATCCCAGGACCCTGGGATTATGACCTGAGCTGAAGGCAGACACTTCACCGGCTGAGCCACCCAGGCGCCCCTGTAACTGAAGTATCTCAAGTCTTCAGAGGGCAGCAGAGAGTAGCTCGGTGTACGGGGGACATAATGGTAGACCTTGTCCAACCGCTGCAAGAGTAACCTCAGGAAGGGAAGAATATGTCTGTTTCTGGGATCATTCAGATAGAAGCTGAACGACCCAATAACTGGGAGGCACTTGGGGTTGGACTGGGTTGGACTTGGGTTTCAGAAGGACTTGGAATTCACTCTGGGCTCTGCCACTTTCTAGTTGTGGGACACGAGGGTAACGTTCTTCCCCTTTACCGCGCCTCCGACTGGACGATGGGGAGAACAGACATGTCTTAGGGAACTGTGAGGATGTATCAGTTTCCGATTGCTGCTGTAAGACTCTGCCCCCAAATTAGCAGCTTAACACAGAACAGATTTATTCTCTTACGGTTCTGGAGGTCAGAAGTCCAACGTGGCCTTCCTGGGTGAGGGCCAAGGTGTTGGCAGAGCGGTGTCCCTCTTGAGGCTCTGGAGGAAAACCCACTTCCTTGGCTTTTCCTGCGTCTAGAGGCCATGTGCATTCCTTGACTTGTGACCCCTTTCTCCGCCTGCAAAGCGCCTCTCTTCAACCCCTCTTCTGTCTCACACCTGCTCTGACACTGACCTCCTGCCTCCCTCTTTCACTTACAAAGACCCCGTGATTACCCTGGACCCACCTGGATCATCAAGGGTGATCTCTCCCTGTGAAAGTCCTTAACTCAATCTCATAGGTAGCATCATGTTGGCTACACCAGGTACCCCATTCCCAGGTCCCAGGGATTAGGATGTGACCATCTTTAGGGAGTCACTGTTCAAGTTCCTCCACCTAACGGCACAAAAAGCTAACCTTTATACCTTTATTGAAAGCTGTCTGTGCCTCAGGTCCAGGGCTACGCGCTTTCAGGCAGATGATTCTGTTGACGGGTCCCCACAGCTCCAAAAGATAGACTCAGGAAGGTAAAATGATCTGCCCTGGGCCACACAGCTAGGAAGCAGCGATGCCAAGAACCAGGCAGGACTCATCATCTCCAGATGCCCTCTCTCTTCCCCACCAGTGAGGAATGGCAAACCCACGGGTCTCACTGCAGCCAAGTAGAGTCTGTGGAAAACCAGAGAGGACTGGGACGGTCTTACAGGGACCGTGGCTCTGTACGCCCAGTCCGTAGGCGCCGGTTTTCTAACAGACAGTATATGTTGGGATTATTCATGTGAAATGTCCCCATTTTGAAATGCTGGAAACCAATTCAAGTATTTATTTATTTATTTATAAAGATTTTATTTATTTATTTATTTATTTAAAAGATTTTATTTATTTATTTGTTAGAGAGAGAGCGAGCACAGGCAGACAGAGTGGCGGGCAGAGGCAGAGGGAGAAGCAGGCTCCCTGCCGAGCAAGGAGCCCGATGTGGGACTCGATCCCAGGACGCTGGGATCATGAGCTAAGCCGAAGGCAGCTGCTTAACCAACTGAGCCACCCAGGCGTCCCAAGATTTTATTTATTTATTTGACACAGAGCGAGAGATCACAAGTAGGCAAAGCAAGAGGGGGAAGCAGGCTCCCTGCTGAGCAGAGAGCCCGATGTGGGGCTCGATCCCAAGACCCTGAGATCGTGACCTGAGCCGAAGGCAGACGCTTAACCAGCTGAGCCACCCAGGTGCCCCTTTCTATATTTTCTTAAGTGGTTTCTGTTTTGGAGAATAGAATGGTGGTTATCAGGGGCTGGTGGGAGGCAGGGGTGACAGGACAGGAGAGATGTTCTCTGAGGATACAAACTTGCAACTACTAGAGAAATGAATCCTGGAGGTCTAATGCACAGCACAGTGATCATAGACAACAACACTGTTATAAACATCAAACTTCCTAGGAGGCTAGGTCTTCGTTATTCCCACCACCAAGAAGCCACGGTAATTTTGGGGGGTAAGAGAGGTGTTAGCTAATGTTACAATGGCAATCATGCATGCAATGTATACATTTATCAAGTCAAAATGCTGTACACTGTAAAGTTATACAAGGTTCTATGTCAAATACATTTCCATTTCTAAAAAGGTTTCTGTTTTTTAAAAGATTTTATTTAGGGACGCCTGGGTGGCTCAGTTGGTTAAGCAGCTGCCTTCGGCTCAGGTCATGATCCCAGCGTCCTGGGATCGAGTCCCACATCGGGCTCCTTGCTCGGCAGGGAGCCTGCTTCTCCCTCTGCCTCTGCCTGCCTCTCTGTCTGCCTGTGCTCTCTCTCTCTCTCTCTCTAACTAATAAAAATAAAAATAAAATCTTAAAAAAAATAAAAATAAAAAAAAAGATTTTATTTATTTATTTGAGAGAGATCGAGAGAATGACCAGGGGCAGGGGCAGAGGGACAAGCAGACTCCCCACTGAGCAGGAAGCCCGACACCACACGGGGCTCGATCTCAGGACCCCGGGGTCATGAGCCAAAGTCAGATGCTTAACCAACTGACCCTCCCTGGTGCCCCCCAAAAACAGTTTCTGATTTGAAGGTATCTGGACGCCAGAAGAAAATATGAACAAAACTTTTATAATATTTGTATTTTAAGAATTTAAAGCTTAAGCCTAAGAGTTAAAACAGGTGAAAATGAAGTTTCCCTTCCTCTCTTGGTCACGGTCTCCTTGTTCCCATCTTCAGAGAAGACCACAGTTACTGGTTCCTAGTCTGTTCTTCCAGAGATGTTCTACGCCAGTGGTTCCCATCCAGGGGATGATGTTGACTCTGGGGGGCAATTTTGACTCTGGGGGCAGTTGGCGATATCTGGAGATGTTTCTGGTTGTCACAGCGGAGGGAGGAGTGCCACTGGCCTCTTGTGGGTAGAAGCCAGAGATCTTACAACAGCACAGGACCGCCTCCCGTAGCAAAGAATTGTCTGGCCCCAAACAGCACCAGTGCTGGGATTCAGAAATCTCGCTGTATGCGTGGATCAGCAAATACAAGCGACATGCACAGACACCTGCACATGCTCGCCCTTTCCATGTACAAACTGTGCATAACACCATACCCTTGACTTTGTCTTGTCTTCGTCCCTTCGATCTGGAGATTGTTCTGTACCTGCGCATAGAGATCCTTTCGCGCTCTGGAATATCCTGCTGGATAGGTGGGTCATTCATTTCCTCAGTCCCCTATCGAGACACATTTACATTGTTTCCAGCTTCTGCAAATGAGCAATATTGCTACAGTAATGTATAGACTTATTGAATCGTTTCCTTATGCGCCTGGAACTGATATAACACTGTATGTTAATTATGCTTCGATAAAATATTGCTGTGATTATTCCTTTTTTTAAAAAAAGACTTTATTTATTTGAGAGAGAAAGAGAAGGAGCAGGGGGAAGGGCAGAGGCAGGGGGAGAAGCAGGCTCCCCACTGAGCAGGGAGCCCGATGGCTTGGGGCTCGATCCCAGGACCCTGAGATCATGACCCAAGTTGACGGCAGACGCTGAACCGACTGAGCCACCCAGGCGCCCCTCTGGTTATTCTTGTTCACAAATGCCCACATACTAATGTACACTTGTCTGATAATTCCTCCAAGTGATATAGCCAGGTCAGATGGCATGTGGCTTTAAAATGCTGCTAGGATGGGGCACCTGGGTGGTTCAGTGGGTTAAAGCCTCTGCCGTCGGCTCAGGTCATGATCTCAGGGTCCTGGGATCGAGCCCCACATCGGGCTCTCTGCTCAGCGGGGAGCCTGCTTCCTCCTCTCTCTGTCTGCCTCTCTGCCTACTTGTGATCTCTGGCTGTCAAATAAATAAAATCTTTAAAAAAATAAAATAAAATGTGTCTAGGTGTTACCAAAGGTCATCCCCAAACACGAATTTACATTCTCACCTACAAGGAGAGACTGCAGCTTGCTGACACCTTTCCCAACAGAATACGGTCCTTCCATCCTTTAGCTGATCTAACTTCAAGTAATTACATACATTTTGAAAAATATATCTTATTTTTAAGTGATCTCTATATTCAACGTGGGGCTCGAACCCACCACCCAGAGCTTAAGAGTTGCAGGCTCTTCCAACGGAGCCGGCCGGGCGCCCCGGTAATTACATACTTTAAACCGAGTGTAATTTCCAACCATTCATTTTTCAACAAATATTTGTTCTTTGTGTCAGGCAATGGGGCGGGGGCAGGAAGGGGAGAATAAATCGTGGGGTCACCCTACTCTCAGGGCACAAGCGACAAGCCAAGACACAGTTTATAGCACAGGCCAATCAATTCTGTGAATTAGGCTGGCACAGAAAGGCACTTCTGGCGGGTTTCTGTTTCCGTGGGGGCCGTGGGTGTGTCCAACCTCCTTTTTTAAAAAAAAAAAAAAAAAGAAAGAAAGAAAAAAGCCTGGAAAATAGATTTTCATGTGACAGCTCCTCATTTGGAAATGCTGGCAAGAAATTCAAATAATTTAAAACCATTGTGAGGGTCGAAGAAATCAGATCTGAAGGACGGGTCCAGCCCAAGCACTGACAGCGCTCACCTCTCACGTTCAATGCTGTTGCTGCTTCTCGAGGAAACGAATGTCTCCTGCCGCAGACAAGGGGGCTGTGGGGCATGTTTGCAAGCAGCCTTATTTTTTTAGGGAGAAATCTTCAGACGTGGAATTGCTCAGGAAAATAAAATAAAAGGTTTCAAGGCATTCGGTACACACTGCCAAGCTGGTTCCCAGAAAATGATGCTAATTTACATTTCTCCCCTCAGTAACAAGAGTGCTTTCCTCTGTACCCTTGCCAGCACTGGGTATTAACAATGAGGACTTTCTTCTGCCAAATTTACAGTTAAAAATATTCTCATTGTTAGATCACTTTATTATTTAGGATATTCTCTGTTGAAATTAAAATGCTGACGTTACCAGGGGTCGGCGAATATGTTGGACTGAAACACTCATAGGCCATCGGTAGGAACGCAAAATGGAAAATAGTTTGTCAGTTTCTTAAAACGTTGAACATACACCCAGTCTATGATCCAGCCATTCCACGCTTAGAGAAGAGAAAGTATACATCGACAAGGAGGCTTGTGTATAAATGTTTATAGTGACTATAATCGCAATAGCCCCAAACTGAAAATAACCCACATGTCCCTCAGCAGGTGAATGGGTTGGGCAGTTATGGTCGAGCCACACAATGACGTGCTGCCCGGCAAGAAAAAGGAATGACCTGTTGGTACATGCGATAACGAGGATGAATCTCAAAATTGTTACGCTGAAAGGTGCCAGACCCCTCCACCCCCAAAAGTATATATTGTTTGATTCCACTTATATAAAATTCTAGAAAGTAAACACTAATCTGTAGTGAGAGAAAGCAGATTTGGTTGTCTGATGATGGGGGGTCAGGAGGAGAGGGAGGGACGGATTACAAAGAAACTTTTGGGGATGAAGGATATGCTCACTAAAGTAACTGGGGGCGATGGTTTCACAGGTATATACATAGGACAGAAAATAGCAAGTTATACCTTTTAAATACGCACAGTTTATTGTAAGTCAAGTATACGCCACTGAAGCCTTTTTTAAAAATCCCACCAATATTACAACAGGGGCTCCTGGCTGGCTCAGTCAGTAGATCATGTGACACTCCGTCTCAGGGTTGTGAGTTCAAGCCCCGTACGGGGCACAGAGTTTATGTTAAAAAAAAAAATATTGCGACATTCTTGTTCTTACTTGAATTACTATTATTGTTGCTGTTGGTTACTAAGCAGGGACACCGAGTATTGCCAGGCTGGCTGTGAACAACCCCATTCTGGGGGGTGAAGCCCACGTAGACTGGGGTGTGAGCAGCCCCTCCCCTACCTGGGGGCCCACGATGGATGCAGCTGCATTCATTTACCGCCCTCCTCTATTTCTCTCTATGGCCTTTTAAAAAATCACCTATGAGTTCTCTTTATATATTAAGGCAATTAAATGAAGGTCTGTCAGACGAGTTGCAAAGAAGATGTTCTCCAGCTTCACAATTCGGAGCTGAGTTTTGATGCTGGCGAGCCAGTGACATTTACTTCTTATCTGATAAATGATTTCTTGGCAAACGCTGCCCGGTGAATTCCTTTCTTGGCACCTATGATCACTGCTTCAGCACTTGTTGTTTTAGAAACAGGTTTGTCCAGCAACTTGTATCTGTCGTCTTCCTGGTGATTTGTTTGATCGAGGTGCTGTTGGCGTTCAGGTCAGATGCATGAGGTTTTGCTGGACATTCAGAGGGACTCACCAAAAAAATCACCTCTTCATAAAATCATGGCTGGGAGTGCCTCTTTTTTTTTTTTTTTTTAAGATTTTGTTTATTTATTTGCAAAAGAGAGCGAGCGAGCAAGAGTCCACAAACAGGGGGAGCAGCAGGTAGAGGGAGAAGCAGGCTCCCGGCTGAGCAAGGAGCCCCACACGGGACTCGATCTTAGGTCTGTGGGATCATGACCTGAGTTGAAGGTAGATGCTTAACCAACTGAGCCACCCAGCTGTCCCGTTCCTCTCCTTTTCTCTCCTTCTTCTCTTCCTTTCATTTCAGTTACAGAGGTGGCCAGCATTTACTGAGGGCCCACCACACACCCACTCCCCACATGCCTGCCCAGAGCTTAGGAGCTTAGGAGTCTCCCACATTGAATCCTTGTAACCCTGCGAGTTAGATACTGTTGGCTCCATTTTTTCAGATAAGGGAACTACTTTCCAAAGAAGAAAAAAAATCTGATCCAGGATCACAGAGGGAGTAGGTGAGGAAACAGAGTTTTGTTTTTTTTTTTTTTTAAGATTTTATTTATTTATTTGTTAGAGAGAGAGTGAACACAGGCAGAGGCAGAGGGAGAAGCAGGCTCCCTGCCAAGCAAGGAGCCCGATGTGGGACTCGATCCCAGGACCCTGGATCATGACCTGAGCCGAAGGCAGCCGCTTAACCAACTGAGCCACCCAGGCGTCCCAGGAAACAGGGTTTTGACTTAGATTGGTCAGACTCCAAAACTCAAACTGCCTCCCGCTCATCACTCTGGGTTTCAGTGAGTTGCCTACGAGCTTGTCCGTCTTTGTCTTCAGAGAAGAGGTAAAGACGCGCTTCGTCTCTTAACCCTGATCACGGACCGAGATTTTGCGCACAGCGGGCCTGGAGGTCCGTGGGATTGAACGGGAAACACGGGAAACTAACGGTCGGTGTGGGCTGGGGTGAGGGGGTGGGGAGAGGAGGCCCTTCTCAAATGAGTTCACTTCGGTTCCACCCACCAACATATAATGGATCAAAAAGCGCTCATTTTGTCACACCTCCTTCAACAGTCAGATCAGACATGGGAACGGGAGAGCGTAGTTTCTCAACATCGGCACTATTGACCTTGCGGCGGCTCGCTCTCTGCCGGGGGGTGGGCTGGGGGGCTGTCCCCTGCCTTGTAAGAGGTTCAGCAGCTTTCCTGGTCTCTACCCACCAGACAGCCCTGTCGTGACGACCAGATATGTCTGCAGACATTGCCAAGTCTCCCCCGGGGGGGAGCCCCCCACACCTGCCCCCCGTGAAGAACCACTAGTCTATGATTAATAACAGCTTACCGATGACTTTCAGAGCTCCAAAGAAATATCTTTAGATTACAAGGCCAGTAAAAACATGCTGGGACATTTACTCCTCTCTCTTTTTCCCCCACTAGCAGAACTTCCTAGTGGAAGCTAAATGTTTGATGAGCACACTCAGAAGTCTGGGAAATGTCTACTTAAACATATCCCTGATTAAAAGAAAATTTTATTATCCTTCCCTCATTGCAAGTGATACTTACTGAACTCAGAATATTTGCCCACCTCAGTGCTAAGTCCCTTGATGTCTGTGATCTCATTTGAATATTCACAGCTTTTTACAATGGGCATAGACATCACCCCCATTTGCTCGAGGAGGACACAGAGAGTCAAGAAGATCACATAACTTCTCCAGGGTCACTCAGAAAGACTGGCGCAGCTCTGAGACCTTCACCCCAGTTTGTGTTATGTTGGCGTTCCTTCTCCATACTGATTTCCAAAATTAATGTCCCTTCACAGCAGGGCATTAAAACATCTAAAAACAAAAAGAAGAAAATAAAATCATGGCTAATGTTACCATGTAGCAACTACCAGTGTTGACATTTTGTTATGAATCCATGCAGTCTTTGTTTGGTGCATTTAAAAACGTGGGTACTGGGCTGCCTGGGTGGCTCAGTGGGTTAAAGCTTCTGCCTTCTGCTCAGGTCATGGTCCCAGGGTCCTGGGATGGAGCCCTGCATCTGGCTCTCTGCTCGGCAGGGAGCCTGCTTCCCTCTCTCTCTGCCTGCCTCTCCCCCTGCTTGTGATCTCTGTCAAATTAAAAAAAAAAAAAATCTGTACTCTAGAAAAGACAGACTTGCTTTTCTCTTGACAGTTGGGAAAACTTTCCCATTATGATGTTCATTATTGTTCATTAGCATGTGAAAGGGCTATATCACATTCTAGTGGGGGAACTTTTTGTTTTAGATTGATTTATTTATTTATTTCAGAGAGAGAGAGATGAGGGGAGGGTCAGAAAGCAGGAGAAAGAATCTTAAGCAGGTTCTGCACTGAGCACAGAGTTCAATATGGGGCTTGATATTACAAACTTGAGATCGTCACCCTGAGGTCGTGACTGGAGCTGTAACCAAGAGACAGATGCTTACCTGACTGTGCCACCAGGTGCCCTTCTAGTGGAGAACTTTTAAACAATCTCCCATTGTTAGAATTTCTGGATGTATTTTTTCCTCCCTCCCCCCTCTCTGTCCCTCCCCTTTCTTCCTCCCTCCCTTCCTTCCTTCCTTCTTTCCTCCCTCCCTCCCTCTGTCCCTCCCTCTCTCATTCCTTCCCTCCCTCCCTCCCTTCCTTCCTCTTCTGTGTTATTTACTCAAGATAAATTCCTAGCAGGTGAATGCTGGAGTAGTAATTATCATATTTTTAAGTCTGATAAAAGCTGTCAACCTGCATTCCCACCAAAAGGTGTATTGATTTAGATTCTACCTGTGTTGTATGGATGGATATATTTGTTTCTTCCAAGAAACTCAGGGCTTTTAACTTAACACACACCTATCTTGCCCATATAACAGAGGAAATCATATTTGGATTTTATTTACATTTCTTTGCGGACTAGTGAGTTTGAAATTTCTTTATGAAACATACGAGAAATGTACACGCTTCAAGGAAAGCAGTAGGGCAGCAGCGGTGAGAGACAGATTTCTGAAATATGAGGACTATGCAGACCGATTTCAAGGAAAAAAAATCCTGTAGACTCAGGATGTTAACATCAATATTTAATTCTACAACATACATGCCCGGCAACATAAGAGAACTTACATTTCTAGTTCTTAAAAAAAATCCGAAGATCAAGGCGAGTTTATGAATCAATACAAACAAAACCCTGAAGACTGTTAAACCCAAATTAGCAGCAGTGATTTAATATGGTGGCTGGAGAGCTGCAAGGAAGTTAACATCTCGCAATCCCTACAGGCAGCACTGCCGCCTAGTCACGGGCGCTCTGCTCTGACTCTGCCGAGCCTGGCTCAGCCCGCCCACCACTTTCCTCCCTCGGAACCAGAGAGAAACAAAGCCTTCCTGGGGCACAAATCCTTCCTGGACACGTTCAGCCTGCCTCCCTTTTCTTCCCATTCAGCCCACAAATAAAGCCATATAACTCGGGGCCAGAGGGAGCAGGACGCTCAGTTAGAATACAGAGAGATTATTTTTAGATTGTTTGTAAAAGAGAGCAGAACATGTAAACCATCTTCTTAGAGGAGACTCCAAAACCTCACTTTGCGAAACACTGAAAGCATCCCGAGGGAGGACTGGACACGCTGGGGACAAGTCAGAGCCGCGGTTCTCTTGTGTGTGAAATGCAGCAAAGAGCCACTCCGGCATGGGATTGGAGAGAATGAAGCAGAAATAATGCACATAGGCTGCTCAAAAACACACAAACTATTATTAAAGCATGTTCTCAGGGCCTCAGTTGGTTTCCAAGGGATTTTAAAATAACGTAGACTATGTTATCTTTACAGAAAAAAAAATGTTGCATTCTACAACAGGAGGATGAGTTACAAATGGAAAAAAAAAAAGGCCCCCAAAGCAAAGATCCACGATCCATGATCCCAGCTTTGCCCCTTTAGCCACCCTGGCTGGTGCTTCAGCAGAATGCTTCATTTTCGCTGGTCGCATTGAATCTGAGCACAGAAATATCTTTGGTCTCCCCGATCAAAGACCTGGAGGCATTCTGAGCGATTCTCTAATTCTTGGCTCTTTTGCAGCATAAACACCAGGAACCTGATTCACAACTTTCTGTGTGAGGTCTGACTCCTGCAGAAGGCTCCCTGTGGATCTTTCCTCCTCTTCCTGCCATCTGACTCCAGGACTCCACGATGGCATCTAAGCCTCCTCCTACCAGCAACCTCCTGGGAAAAGAGAGCGGGTCTCCCAGACTCAAATCCGCATAACCCCGGTTAGCTGCAGTGAATTTACAAGCACATTTTGTTGATGTTTCCTGTGTGTCTCTTGAAAATGTAAATGAATTCTCCTCCTTTCTGTTACAGCCAGATCAGGTGAGGACACAATGGAGGAAGCTTACGGCTTCTCCCCCCACAAGAATGCTTCTTTAATGCCGTGACTCAGGGAACATCATGCTTACAATGAAATCCTGTCAGTTCTTCCCAACCTTTCTTCGAAAACCTTTGGGAGCTTGGCTTTATTATTATTAATTATTATTATTATTAATCGGGGTCCAATTAGCCTACAATGAATTGCAAGGATTTCAAGTACAGTTTTATGAGTTTCAACAAATGTCTGCAACCTTATAACCACCTCCCTAATTGGCATAGCACCTTCCATCCCTCCTGTATACTCCTTCCTGCCTCTTTCCAGCAATAACATGCCCACCCTTGTGGTTTTGATTTCTGTTCCCAGAGCTCAGGTGTACCATTTCTATCTTCATAGAAATGGGACCAGAAGGGATGCCTGGGTGGCTCAGTGGGTTGAGCCTCTGCCTTCAGCTCAGGTTATGATCTCAGGGTCCTGGGATCGAGCCCCGCATCGGGCTCTCTGCTCATCGAGGGGCCTGCTCCCCCCTCCCCCGCCTGCCTCTGGCTGCTTGTGATCCCTCTTTGTCAAATAAATAAATAAAATCTTAAAAAAAAAAAAAAAAAGAAATGGGACCAGACAAAATATGTATACTCTTGTGTCTGGGTTCTTTCGATATTATGTTTTTGAGATTCATTCATTCATTCTAAGTTCATTTTTAAACTATTCTGGTCATGGATGTACAGGGCTTTGTTTCTCCATTCACTGTTGGAAGACTTTTATAATTTCTTTTCTAGTTTTTGTCTATGGTGAATGAAGCTGGAGTGGATGTATCTGTGTGGCTCTTTCTGGAGGGCGTGTCTATTTATTTTCCTTGGGGAAATACATGGGAAGGAATTGCTGGGTCATAGGGCAGGTGTGAGTTTAGTGCATGTATCAGGAACTGCCACCTGTTTTCCAAAGTGAGGAACTTACTTGGTTTTGAGATTCCTGATCAAACTGTGTGTCTCATTATCTGTTCTCTAATCACACATAGCTTGCTTTTTTTTTTTTTTTCTCTTTGTCTGGGCAGATCAATTGCAAAGAGACAGGTGCATCTCTTTACCCCTCCCTATATCCACACCCGTGGCAACATCATTCTGGCAGTGCCCTCCTTCAAGAGCTGGAGTCTATCTCCCACTCCTTGAATATCAGTCAGGTTCTTATCTTGGTTGGACCCACAAAGTGCAGTGGAAATCAGCAGTCTGTGCCTCAGGAGGCTTCATCCATGGAAGTCTGCTACCGCCATATGCACAAGCCTGGGACAGCCCGCTGCAGGATGAGGGGTGCACGGAGTGGGCTCAGCTGTCCCAGCTGAAGCAGTCGCGGATGACCTAGTATGCATCCAACAGACGTCCTAGTGGCTGAGAGAGCCCACTCCCCACTCAACCCGCGGTGACTACAGAAGCACGAGTGAGTTCGACTTTGAAGAGAAGAACCCTTTGGCTCAACCCATAGATCCATAAACAATAATAATTTATTGTTTTCAGACATTGAGCTTCAGGGTGATACATCACACAGCCATACCCAACTGGCACATTTCTATTAGGACAGGTCTTCACCTCTTCCTTTCCCATTTACTACCCATGGGTCCATTTAGCTAACATTACTGAACCTCAAGCTACCTCATCTGTGAAATGGGAATTGGAATGCTTATTTCACACAATTGTTTTGGAGATTAAATGAGTAACTGAAAGGAAAACACAACGTTACCTCCGTGATAGTAAGTACTCAATAAATTCTTGCCATAGTAATAATAATAGTTAAAAAAGAAAACCCCACCATGTGCTCTTTTTGCCTCCACTCATTTTCTCGTAGCAGAATCGTCTATGACTTTAGTAATAGAAGTGTCTGGACATTGCCAAGATTTGTCCCTCTAGGTGGGAATATGAATGCTTTTTTTTTTTTTTCACCAGTCAGTTCATAGTCACATGATAGAATTAAGTTCTTCATTTTCATTGATGGAGAAAAATATAATGGAAAATGCAGAATTATAAATTCTCAAGTACTTTTTCGGATTTGTATTTTGGGAAATTATAATAGCATTGCCAATGTATTTAAAAGCTGGTGGCATACAAGATACAAGCTACATTTAATTAGTTGGCAGATACTATTTTACATGTATATGAAATCATGGGCTCTTTATAATAATCTCCTATCTTTGCAAATTCATCAACTTCCACCATCACTGGGGACTATGGCCCAAAGTTTGGTAACCACTGATCAAGGTCAACAGTGGTCTATATTACAAGGCCCTGTGTGGACCAGCCTTTCCTCGAGCTTGCTTAATTCTGGCTCTTAAACGCCTCTAAATTCATCTATTACCACTCTCTTACTCATTTTGCTCCATCCATGCTAGGCTTCTGGCTGTTTCTTAACCATGCAAAGGTTCTTAGCTCTTTGGCTCTTGCTTCTGCCTGGAGAGCTTGTTTCTCGGGTCTCTACATTGCCACCCCATGCTTCCATTCAGAGTGCTGCTCACATAGAATATTACCTCCTTCCCTGAGGAGATGGTCCTCCGCCCTCCTTCTGCCCCACCACTCTCTTATTTCCTCTGGCTGTGTTTTGTTCTGTTTTGTTTTAAAGATTTTATTCATTTATTTGACAGAGAGAGAGAGAGATCACAAGCAGGCCGAGAGGCAGGCAGAGAGAGAGAAGGGGAAGCAGGCTCCCTGCTGAGCAGAGAGCCCGATGTGGGGCTCGATCCCATGAGATCATGACTTGAGCAGAGGGCAGAGGCTTAACCCACTGAGCCACCCAGGTGCCCCATCTGGCTGTGTTTTTTTCATGCACTTTTCCAGTGTTATTTCAGTGGCTTTTTTTTTTTAAGTAAGCTCTACGCCCAGTGCAGGGCTTGAACTCAGGATCCCGAGATCAAGAGTTGCATGCTCCACCCACTTAGCCAACTGGGAGCCCCTCAGTGGCTTATTTATTGGCCTTTGCCTTGACTGTTTGATGCTGCTACACTGTAAGCCTCATTAGAAAAGGCAACCTCTGAGCAATGCCCAACATTTTATTTGGCAGGAGGTAAATTTTATTTTAATGAATGAATCTTATTTTCACAGATGAGGATCCTGATGTCCGGAGAAAAAGAGGACGGCCAAGGTCACATAGCCTGTTAGGGATTAAAATCTAAGTTTCTAAGTCACTTGGTGATGCTTGTTCTTGCTTGCATCCAGACTCATCCAACCCAAACGGGTAAGGTTTCAGTTTGGATGCAAGGAAAACAGCAATTTTGATGGTTTAAATGAAAATCATTTTTCTTTCACAGAGAAGCTTAAACGTAAGCAGTTGTTGGTATCACAGTAAGAATGACATCGAATTTAGTGGCTTAGGGGCGCCTGGGTGGCTCAATCAATTAAGCATCTGCCTTCAACTCAGGTCATGATCCCGGGGTCCTGGGATCGAGCCCCACATCAGGCTCCTTGCTCAGCAGGAAGCTTGTTTCTCCCTCTCCCACTCTCCCTGCTTGTGTTCCCTCTCTCGCTGTGTCTCTCTGTCAAATAAATAAATAAAATCTTTAAAAAAAAAATTAGTGGCTTTATAGAATAACTTATTTCCATCATGATTCTAGGGTTTGAGTAGGAGTAGGCTCAACCGGGCAGCTGCGCTCCTCATCATGCCAGCCGGGCTCTAGCCCCTGAACGTGCCATTGGTAGGGGATGCGTACTGACACGATCACATCATATTTCCACCATCCACCTAAGTAATCTCGGGAGCACGATATAGGAACATCATTAGAAAGTGATGTATTTTGAGTATTTATTTCTTTGTTTGAAGTTGCAATTGTGGGAAATGGACATTAAAATGATCATTTTAGCTGTTAAAAATATACAAGTCAGTGGCATTAAGTACATTTACTGTGTCACATAGCCATCGCCACTATTTCCAGAATTCTCTTCATCACCCCAAAAAGAAACTCTGTATGCACCAGACAGCAACCCCTGTTTCCTCCTCCCTCCCCCCAGTCCCTGCGAACCTTGATTCTTTCTGTCTCTGTAAATTTGCCTATCCTGGGTACCTCATAAAAATGGCATCACACGTTTGTCTTTTTCTGTTCGGCTGATTTCACTTAGCATATCCCTTGTGCTTCATGTCACGTATTTAACTCTAAGTTTGTAGAATTTAATTTTTTTTTTTTAAAGATTTATTTATTTATTTGAGAGACAGTGAGAGAGAGCATGAGAGGCTAGAAGGTCAGAGGGAGAAGCAGACTCCCCGTGGAGCTGGGAGCCCGATGTGGGACTCAATCCTGGGACTCCGGGATCATGACCTGAGCTGAAGGCAGCCGCTTAACCAACTGAGCCACCCAGGCGCCCCTAGAATTTAATTTTTTGAAGGTTGTTCTCAACCCACTTGAGAAATTCCAGAAAATTTAACAATCACCCCTCACGAACTGGCAGACCACACAGGTCAGGGGAGTAGCCACAAGGATGCATGGCAATCTCCTGAGCTCTGAGGGTCCTGTAGCTGTGTGTGACGTTTTCATTTCTTCCAGAAGGTACTGACTAGCCCATGGGCTGTGCCAGGAGCGCTTCAGAGCACAAGGGGCAAGCGCTGCTGATTAAAACCAAGCACCTGTTTCCTTTATAAATAAATGGAGAAATCAGGCAAACAATTTAGTTGTTTAACTCAATGTATTCATATAGACTATAATATCAGGTAGTGAAAACGCTGTTGGGGAAAAAAAGTACAGCGGAGTAAAGGGTTAGACATTGGTAGGCCGGAGAAGCTCTTTTGGGCGGTGTGATAAGGGAAGGCCTTTCTGAGGAGAAGCCATTGGCACAGAGGCCGGGCATGATCAGGATGTCTCTGGGGAAGAGCATCCCAGGCAGAGGGAACAGGGAGCCCAAAGTCCAGAGGAGGAAGTAGCTGGGTGTGCAAGGAACAGCAAGAAGGCCACTAACCAAGCCGAAGGGAATGGATGGAGGCGGGGGGACAGAGGATTAAGCTGGAGCACACTTGGATTATGAAAGACATCAGAAGCTATGATAAGGACTTTGGGTTTTATTTTTAAGTGGGATGGAAGTCACGGGAGGAGTGACTCTATGTTCCTTCTCTTAATCCTTATAATAAAATATTATCTCACTTAGTCCTTATCATTATAGTGCGGGGGGAGGGGGGGGGGGGGGGGGGGGGGGGGGGTGGAGGGGGTGTGCACGCCTGCTGGGACAGGAGGCTCCCTCGCTCTTGTGTGTTTCTCTTGGGCTGTTCGGCAACACGAATGCCAATCAAAGCACTTTTCTGATAAGAAGCTCAAAGTCCTCTTAGAAGAATCCAGCTGAGATAAATGGGTCCTCTGTTCTGCGTCCATGTTATGGTTTTCAAGCCTAGTAGTCACTGGAGTAGGATCTCAAGTCACCAGTGAGCCACTCTGATTCTGCTAAAAGCACTGGGGCTTCCAGGGTCCAAAAGAACCGGCACATTCATATAAAAATAGCAGCTGTTGTCTTCAGAGTGTCAGTTACATGCCATGCGTGGCTCTACGTCACTGACGTAGCAAAACATTCCTCGGAAGTGAATAAGTCACAGGAACAAAGGGCACAATCAAGGGAATATAGTCAACCGTGTCATAACCATGTTACATGGTGACCAACGGTAGCTGCATCTGCGGTGAGCATAGAGTAACATTGGGTAGTTGAATCACTAGGTTGCATGCAAACCAACGTAACATTATTGTGTGTCAACTGTATTTAAGTTTAAAGAAAATTCTTGGGAGGTGGCTGCCATTAGACTCACTTCCCAGATGAGGACACTCCGGCTCAGAGTAGTTAAGGAACCTGTCTATGGTCACACAGCCTGTAAGAGACAGACACAGAAATCGATTCTGGATGTCTGACATCAAATCCTGGCTCTGCATCTGTTCGGCCTCTTTCTGCAGGGGCGATCTTTGATCTGAATCTCCTTGAGCCCTTGAGCTCATTGGTTTCTCCACAGGAATCCTTAAGCAGGGGTCTGTGGGCCCTCCCAGCCATTCTTGGATAGAATTCATGATAAACACATACGCACACACATATGCACTAACCTGAACCATGTCACTTGTCTCACTTGGAAGGCAGGCAAAGCACATGGTATCAGCAGTACTTGAAACTTTGTCACCAATGGAAGCCAGATAATTTCATATCACATCAGTGGTATAAGATAATATCTTTGAGAGTTATTGCTGTTTCTAAATTACAGTCTAAATTAGACTTCCTACTGGGTCTTGTCCTTTAGTGTGTTAATAAAAAAGCACATATATTACGATATTACTCATTTGTTAAATTTTTTTTGATAACCACATTTTAATATAGTTGGTTTTCTTTGCAAGCCTATACATTTTTTATATATTTCCAAACAATTCTGAGAAGGGGGTCATAGGCATTCTTAGACTCCCAACAGGGTTTGTGGCGCATAAAAAGATTGAGCTCTCATAAAGAGCTACGAAGCAGGCCATTTATTTAATAAATGATTCACTCTTTGGGCACAAAATTTTACATAATTTCTCTACAGTATCGACAAAACTTAGACATGTAAAAGGCTGAGAATGCCATCGTGGGAATATCTCCCTCAGTCATTCATTCCTTAAACAAACGATATTTGGAAACCTACTGTGAACCAGGCCCTACCAACAGCATGGGAGGCGGGGTAGACCAGAACTCTGCTTTCGGGAACGGGCATCATAAAGGGTCGAGAACAATAGAACCATAATGACATGTATAATTAGCTCACACAAGTGTGATGGGGCCTGTGGCAGAACGCACGGAGGATTCCCTGACCAAGCAGTGCTTGGCTGAGATCCGAAGGAAGATGGGTACGTGCGAAGTACGCAACGAAGAAGTGGGAAATCCAGGCTCGGGCTGTGCTCAGCTGGGTGGCGCATATAAGCTGATGAGGACAGACTGTCAAATTTTCAGGGATTTTGTAAGCCGGGTGTCCAACACGGCCATTATTAAAGATTAAGTTCTACAAACTTACAGTTCAATTACTTACAAAACAAGGGAAATAAATACGTCTAGCACAGCTCTGGAAGTAGGAACAGGGGGGTCTGCTGTATTCTTAGGTCGTGCAAAGATAGTTGTACTCGAATGGTACTTCGAGTAGTCGTGCAACACTACTCATTTCCCCAGCAAAAAGTCCCTACCAGTCACCTGCAGAGCTTAAGGCCCCACCCTGGCAGGTGAGTTCCTGCTGTGGGTCCTTCAAATGCTAACTTGCGTGAATTCCAGGCAACCCTTCCCACTGCGCCCTTTCATTCTCAAACACTTACCATAGACCACCACAGAGATGAGATCGCCATGTTCTGACCGTGGCCATTTTATCCCTGATTTCGTGCAGCTTCATCTTTCTTCTGGCCAGTCCTGGACGAAGAAGAGGGGGGTGTATCTCAGGGACGCCTCGTTAAAGTGTTTAGTACCGTGGACACTAGCGTCACACTCAGTGAGGTGAGACGGTCCCATCACGAGACCTACCGGCAGGAACCGGACCTGGAAAGGAAACGCAGGTTCCTTCCTGAGCTTATACCTGCTGGCGAAACAACCTTGACCCCAAGATGCCTTCATTTATAAACCTTCTCTCTCCTCCCCTTGTCCTGCTCTATGGGAACTCATGCTAGGTAGTCTGGGCACATTTTTACCATGTGATTCGAATGCCTGCAGTTTTCCTTTTTGTGCTTTTATTTGCGAATTGATGGCCACTTAGCCCAGCACTCGCAGAAGGTACCGTCCGGGAAATCATTTGCCTGTGGCAGCCTTGCGGGGCGGTGCATGAACCCTGTGTGTCCCGAAGCCTTATCCAGGATCTGACAAGTCCTGGCTCCTGTATCCCACCCGCCATGAAGCCAGCCAGGCTCATCACTACCTCCACTGCCGCTTGTCTCCTGGAGGTCAAAACATAGATGTCCAAGATGGGCAGTGTCCACAGAAGGTGAAAAACATTTTTAAAGAATGAGCCCAGGGGTGCCTGGGTGGCTTGGTGGGTTGGGCCTCTGTCTTTGGCTCAGGTGATCCTGGGGTCCTCGGATCGAGCCCTGCATTGGGGGTCTTGGCGGGGGGCCTGCTTCTCCCCCTCTCTCTGCTTGCCTCTGCCTGCTTGTGATCTCTCTGTAAAATAGATAAATAAAATATTTTAAAAAAAAAGGCATGAGCGCAGTGGACCAGGTATGACCAGGAGGGAACAGTGGGACCCAAGGCACCTGGGTCCCAGGGTGCTGCTCAGGCCTGGCTGTGGGTTGCCATGTGGGACCAGGGCCCAGTGTAACCAGAGCTCCTGATTTTTTTTTTAAAGAGAACTGGAAATCTAGGGTCCCTGGGTGGCTCAGTGGGTTAAGCCTCTGCCTTTGGCTCAGGTCATGATCCTGGGATCAAGCCCCATGTCAGGCTCTCTGCTAGGCGGGGAGCCTGCCTCCCGCTCTCTCTCTGCCTGCCTCTCTGCCTACTTGTGATCTCTGTCTGTCAAATAAATACATAAAAACTCTTAAAAAAAAAAAAAAAGAGAGAGAGAGAACTGGAAATCTGGATTTGGGGGACAGATTTCTATCTTTCAGTGCTGCATCTGTTCTAGATCATAAAAAGACCCTATAATGGTCCAGGTGAGTTGGGCCCACAGACCTCCAGTCACAGCCCAAGTTGGAGGTGGAACCCTCCTGAGTCTGAAGAGCTGTCTTTCCATCCCCAAGTCCCTGGTACTCAGCACAGAACCTGCCCAAGGAGGCACCTAGGAAATGCTTGCTGAATGAGTCCACAAACAAATGGGTCAGGACCTTAACATTCTTTCCAACCTGTAAGCACCATCTCAATCTCTCTGCTTTCCCTCGGGTGCACGAACAAAACTGTGTACTTGCCCAGGGACTAAGAAGCTGGGCATTTGTACAATAGTGAGCCCGGCAATGTGGCATGGGACCTCCCCTCATATGGGTCACTGTAGTGCTGCCTTACTTCATATAACTACTCCAAGAGGTGGGTCCAATTCGCAGCTCCATTGTTTAAAGGAAGAAACATCTGCAAAGCTTCGAGAGGTCAAGACACATGCCTAAAGCCATACATAGGGCTGGCAAGCATTCCATCTCCCTCAGGGCAGAAACCAAAGTCTGTGAAGGCCTGCAGGTGTGTCCTTTCTTTCCATTGCCCTAGAGCTGCTTCACTGGCATCCTCAGATAGCACAAATACCTGTGGGCCTCAGGGCCTTTGCACTGACTCTGCAGGGGATGTTCTCCTCTAAGATCTTCCTATGGCTTCACACTGAGATCTCTCTAAGACCCCCCTGCCTATTTAAAATCACAACTTCTCATCACTTTCTTATTTCTCCCTCTTGCTTGCTTTATTTTTCTCCATTTTATCATCTTCTAACCTTCTGTATAATTTGGTTTTTCATTTTCCGTCTTTATCACTCTAATGTTAAACTCTATAAGGACCTTTTTCTCCTATTTGCCTCTCTGCCATGTCTCTAGTTCTAGAACCGTGCCTGGCTTAGAGGAGGCCTCAGGAAATATTTGTCAGATGCGTAAACACTGGGGTTGAGCACAGGTGTTGACGGATGATTTAAAAACTTGTTTCCTTAACCACCATCCCTCTCGGACTAAAGTAGGGGCAACGTGGCCCACGCGCCTTACATGCTCTAAATTGACTTGCGGGTCCTAGCGATGCGAGCACTCCTCACCGAGTTCATGTCCTAATGACGGAGAAGCGCCTAAAGTCAAGACTGTAACCTCTGACTTGAACTTGAATCCCAACTCTCCACACCAAGAAGCCAAAGGTACAGATCCAAGGTTGCTTTATATAACGAGCAGAAAGAGAGAAATCAGAAGAGTAAACAAAGGGGCTCCTAATGATCCGGTGTTAACTGCGTTTGGCTCCTAATGGCTCCTTAATTAGAAACACAGTTGCTAGGTGTGGCTCCTAGAGCCTGTGTTCAGATCCTCACTGTGCCATTGGCTTTGGAAAGTTTGTGCCCTTGGGGGAGTTAATTAACTCCCTCGAGCCTCAGTCTGCCCCTCCGTCAAATGGGGATAAAAATATCACATTTCAACCAAATCAAAGAAGTTGCTGAAATGCAACATTATTTTGTGAACCGCTAGGAAAGGAAAAAATTGGGACCAATTATAAAGAGCCCATTGATTCTAAGAGTTATGTGGATTTTAGGAAAGTTCTGAGTGGCCAGGTAAAACACAAGACATCCAATTACATTTGAATTGCAGATAAAAAAAAATAAATCACGTTTCAGGATTAGTTTATCCCACTTGGGACCCACGACTTTGAGCACATCTATACTAAACAGTTGTGCACCATTTCCCATTTAATCGGAGTCTCGTATTTTTATTTGCTAACTCTAGTTACAAAGCCAAAAATATATACCGGAGACTCTGTGAAATAAGGTAGTGCAGGGCTCCCTGGGAGGTGCGGGTGAATGAATTAATGGGGGAAAAGCCTCCGATCACGGCCTGGCACCTAGTAGGCGCCCGGCAGAGGTTAGAGGTTGTGGGAAGGCGGCTCAAATCCGCGAACAGACTCACTCCCACCACCGGCAGCCCCTGGGGGGCTCGCCCTTCCATCCCCAAAGCTTAGTGCCGGTCTTCTCATCCTCAAAGAACCCAATCGTTTCTATCCCTTCAATGGAGACCCCCCTTTCTACTCAGTGAGTAGGGAAACCCCCTCTTTAGAAAATTAAAGGAATGGAGAGCTCCTACTTTCTCTTTCACTCCTTTCTGGGCTGTTTCATCCAGGACTGGAATCCTTTGAAAGCACAAGGAAGGGGTCGGTGCGCTCCAAACCTCTGAAGTCTGGAGAGAGAACACTCCCAGATAAGCCCCTGCAAGAGTCTCGGCAGTCAGCCCGGCCTCCACCCATCCGGAAGCCTGCTAGCATCCACCTCTGAGAGCTCAGGTGTCCGCCACCAATTACCATTTTCCAATTTCCATCCTCCCCTGAAACCACTGCTTCATTAGCCTAATTGCGGGATGGCGGCGGTGGCAGCAGGCGCCCCGGAAGGGGTCTTAACCCTGTGCCTCCCGGAGCATCCCAGGCTCCCAGGCTCCCAGGTGTCCACCTCTGTTCCCCCGCGGTGGTCCGTTCTGAGTCTGTCCTTCGCAAAACAACAACAATAATGTAATCATAATGGTGACATGGACTCAGGGCCAAAAATGTTACACAGGACAAAGCGTGAGGGTGAGACCCAACCGTTGTCTGAACACCTACCCCCTGCACCCCAGCTTCCCTGCCTGGAAGACACAATTGCCCACAGCGTCTCCTGAACACGTGCCGCGTGGGGACGGATTGGAATCTTCCATGTGTAGCACCAGGTTAGAAGATGCGGTCTTCCTTCCGTTGATACTTAGTGTTTCTGAATAATAATAAATGATGCCAGTTCACCGCCGTTATGCTAAACACACTGAATGTTTTGTGTAGACACACTCAGCCATAAATGTCCGCTCGATTTGTTTTGCACAAATGGAATTACACAATATACACAACGTAGGTGACCTGCCTTTGTGGCTGAACCCACGTCCTGGCGGCCTTTACTTTCTACCCGGGAGAGCCGACTCATTCCTTTTCATAAGGCTGCCTCATAGCCAATTAGGAGGGACGCGTCATCACCGATTTCACAACGCCTTTAGGTTACTTCCAGATTTGTGCCATAAAGCAAACAAGGGGCAAAGAAGCAAAAGAAACATGGAAATACCCTTGAATTTGTGAAGAGGCAGCTGGAGGCAGGGGCCAGATTCTGGCTCTCACCAATCAGAAGGCAGCTGGCAGTCGGTGGGGGTGGGAGCAGGGTCCTGGGGGTCCCCTGTGAAGCCCGAGTTAACCCTTTAGTTGCCGGATCCCTGGGACCCTCTGGAAGGTTCGGGGGAGAGGCCAAGGCTGCCTGGGTGGCAGACAAGGATTGACCAGCGTGGGGAAGCCGCTGTTGGCCTACTGGTGTGGAAACCTTCCTACATTTTAACCCTCATTATGGTCCTTCTGGTCGTCCCTGTTGAATTTCGGCCCTAGATTTCTAATTCTGGATTTCCTGGGTCAAATGGTGTGAATTCTTTTCATTTCACCTGGTCTATTATCAAACTTTTCTTTGGAACCTTTTCTTTGGTGGGGAATAAAAAAATAAAAATAATGGATGAGAGTTAAGTGCCAGCTAAGGGCGTCCTACATCTCACAGCATACAACCCTCCCCCAAACACTATAGGGCCGGTACCTTCAGGGGAAACTGAGACTCTGAGGCAGGGCTGGGATTCAAACCTGTTCCCAGGGTGCCCAGCTGCTTCTATTGACTTTCTAAATCCCAATGGGACACGAAAAGGTAAAAGTGAGTTCACAGTACACACACACACACACACACACACACACACACGCACTCTGTGCGGTAGATGGAGGCAAGAAGGTGGGATGAAGCCCAGGTTGACAAAAAGACAAAAAAACGAGATAAATGTCAATCACTTTTAATGGGAACTTGTGGAATAAGGGAGGGGACGTCTGACTACTGGGGACATGGACTTGACCTTCCTGAGCCTCAGGTTCTCCATCAGTATATGGGAACAATAATCCAATAGCAGAGCTTTTGATCCAAGTTAAGGTAGCACATAGGAAACGCCTTTGGCCTCACAGGCTGACTTGTGGGCGTTCTTAGGTCTGCGTGCAACTCCAGGGGCCCCCCTTAAACTTCCGAGAACATGATGTCATAAAACCATAATAGAAGAGGCAGACTGTCCTAGAGGAGCCTACCATTCCTCCCAACAATGCCCTATACCAGTTCCCAACCCCACTAAGAATAGTCCAGACATTTTTTCCCCAATTCTATAAAAAATTTGTATTAATTCTAAAAAAAATTGGAAAATATAATTAAGTTTTAAAAAGACAAAAATAAACGATTGCACTCTACTGTGAACATTTGGCATTTATGTTGACAGACATTTATATTTATATATTTAAAAAGACCCAAATATCCTATCACAATGTATACACCGCTGAGTTGCTACTGCATCCCCCAGTCTGTTTTCCGCACCACAGCCCATGTGGCCTTCCTGGGACCCAATGGGGACACCTCTGTGTGCCTTGGATGAAAGCCTCTTGGTGGCTCTCATTGCCCTCCCCCTCTGTGCTCCTTAACTGAAAGACAAGATCCACTTGTTCTGCCTGGTCCTTTCTCCCCACTCTGGACTGTGAACCACATGAAGGCAGCCAGCCACGTCTTGTGATCCCGGCTCTACCGTTAATAGCTAACACAGGTGCCTGGCACAGATGAGCTCTGTTCGCACTTGCTCATGTCCTGGGCAGACCTGGGCAGCATGTGTGTGCCTCTATAGTCCATGAGAAGGTTCAGGGTGGGTGAGCGAGGGACTGAACCGGGAACGTGTTCCTTTCCTGGAGTATCATAGCCCATCTGCTTTATAAACTCTCCCAAGAGTTGTGCAAACGTCCACCATTATCATCACTCACTCTGCATCGTGAGTGCTGGCTCTTCCACTGGAGTCCTTGCCAAAGAAGATCTAGGGCAACAGGAATAACATTCCTGATTAATATTGCGCCCGGCTTCACCATATGGCGCCCAGATCCTAGATGTCCTTCACCCAGTGGCTGGTGCACAGAAACCGAAGTTTCGAACACGTCGTGCTGCACCCTGATTTTTTTCTGGTGTTCTCATCACCGCTTCGTTTTGTTAGGTGCGCAAACAGGTAGCTTGCTCTGTTTTTCAAGTATTTGCTGTGCTGCGGCATACTTACATTGGTGCCCACGGTCTCAAAGGCAGACAACTTGGGGAAAGCCTCGGGAAGTGGAGGAGGGCTCCTGCAGTATGTGTGAGTGTGGGGGTGAGAATGAGCAAAGGCATCCGAGCGGATGTGCGTTCATCCGTAAACGAGGGGACAGAGATCCAAGGATGTTCCTGGCTTGGGACCATCCTCAGCATCTTCCGTGGGTGTCCGTGGTATTTCCCTCTCCATTTGTGTGAATGAGCCAGTGCGCTGGGGAGTCAAACCTACTCCAGAGGGACTGAAGTGGGGTCAAGAAGAAGCAGATGTGAGAACTCAGATCTAGAAAAGAAAATTCATGCTGTGCTCATCACCCAGAAATAACTGCTGACAACATGGCAATGCGGTGTCTTCAGAATCGTTCTCGGGGCTGTGTGTACACAGGACTTCCCCCACGTCCTAGTCAAATACATTATGAGCAACTTTTTGTGCCATGAAATACACTTCTATTACCCCAGCTCTTAGGGCCAAGTCCTATTCTCTTTTATGGTGGGACGATAATACATTATTCCTCCAACGTGAAATATTTATGTTGTTTTCCATTTGTCACTAGTGTGGCTTTTAAAAACACCCACTTACAGGGATGCCTGGCTGGCTTAGTCGGCAGAACATGTGACTCTTAGTCTCGGGGTTGTGAGTTCGAGCCCCATGTTGGGTGTAGATTACTTAAAATAAATACATAAGAAAAAAATTAAGTCATTTTGAAAAGTAGATTATTAAGAGAACCATGTGTACCTTATTTAAAATTTTTATTATGCATAAATACCTTTGGAAATGCGTCTATATCATGAGGGTATATAGATGCATGGATTTTCACACACTGAACAAGCCTGAGTAACCAACTACCCGATATAGACCTAAAATAGTCAAGCACCCTGGGAACTTGTGTGTACTGCCCTATCATCCGGGTGTAAATTTCTGCTTGGTTTGGTTTGGTGGTCATCAGAGGTGCGGAGGTGTGTTTTCTTTTCCTTCCTTTCTTTTTCAGATTCAGCCTTTGCAAATGGCATCTTGCCTGGAGCCTCGGGAAAGCACGCTCTCCTACTTGTCAGCTGCTGGTAAAAGTGGCTGTGGGCAGATAAGGAGGGCTGTTGATGCAAATGGAAGAAGACAAAAATCTAACAAAAATGAAGCCATTTAGAGCCGCTGATGAGATGCAGTAGGAAGCCAAGAACTTGACCGAGAATGTTGCCCTTCTAACCTCTGAGTATGGACCTCCGTGGGAAAGTTCCCGCCTGGCATTATCTTGTCCTGCATTTAGCAATCAATCGAACATTCCTTTCATCTTCCTTCTTCATTCATTCCATCCAGCAAATATTTTGATTGATTTCCTACTACAGTGCATAGACTGTTGTGGGTACTGGGGAGAGATACGTATATATAGCAAGGTTCAAAATTAATAAAGCCCTTGTCCTTGGGGACAAACAAATGAATAAGAAAAACATGTTGCACGTTGGGTGGGTCTGGTGTCACCTAGAGCATTGGAGTATTTGGGGGGATGGGGCTGCTAGCGAGGACAGGGGAAAGGCCCCTGTTTCTATGGGCCATCAGAGAGGCTCCCTAGAGACCTTTAGATGGTGGTGTGAAGCCCCTGTGAAGAGCATCCCAGGAAGAGGCCCCAGCTGCGGGGTGTGGTCCAAGAACAGGAATGAGACTCAAGTGTTTGGAGTCAGGTGGTCCAGAGGAGCCAGAGAGGGAGCCTGGAGATGGGGTTAAACAGGCGGCAGGTGTGTATGAGTGTGTGTATGTGTGTTGGGGAAAGGCGGTGAAGAGGCAGAGGCAGACCGTGGAGGGCCTTCTAGGTTGTTGTAGGGATTTCATATCTACCCTGAGGGAAATAATGAGCCACAGGAGGGCTGGGAGCACAAGATTTCCATGACCTGGTTTAGATCACAAAATCTCTCTGAGTCCTCTTGAGACATTTATAGAAGGGAAGACCCGAATCAGGAAAAGCAGTCTGGAGGCTAATCTAACCATCCAGGTGACAGAAGATGCTTTTTTTTTTTTTTCTTCAAATAGTTGTCGTTTGGCAAACCATCCCCAGACTTGTGGTTTAAAACATCAATGGTTTCTTATTTCTCATGATTCTCTGGGCCTTCTGGGCTGGTCCCCTGCCCTGCGAGCAATGGCTGGGTCATATTTTCCTCCATTTTCTGCATGCCTACTAATTTTTTTTCTTATTGTTTGCCAGATGTGCATTTTACTTTGCTGCAGGATGTTTTCATGTTTCTGTGAATATTCTCGAGCTTTGTTCTTCATGTTCTCAAGCTCTGTTCAGTGCTGCTAAGGATGAGAAGCCCTTCTCCACTGGTGTCCTGCTCAAGCCACAAGGCCCTGTGGGGCTGTGCGTTCAGTTATCCAGAAAAGGCTTGATCCTCTCAGGTCTTGCTTTTAAGATTAGTTAGACAGGACCAGAGCTGCACTTTGCACCTGGGCATCATTTGCCCCACCACAGAGGCAGGACCCCTCCAAGGGCACTGCGTAGCTTGAGGTTGTCCAGTCTGACTATGTGAGGTCATCCAGTCTAACCGTGTGAGGTCGTCTAGTCTGATCATGTGAGGTTGTCCAGGCTGACCGGGTGAGGTCGTCTAGTCTGACTGTGTGAGGTCGTCTGGTCTAACCGTGTGAGGTCGTCCAGTCTGACTATGTGAGGTCGTCCAGGCTGACCATGTGAGGTTGTCTAGGCTGACTATGTGAGTGCCAGTGCTGGTGGCTGAAATCCAGCCATGGTTCTTTCTGCAGCCTCAGGAAGTTTCTTCTGGTGTGTGTGCCATGAGTACTCAGCTGAAGACCTCAGGTGGGTCCTTTGTGGACCTCTGGAGTTCTCTCTCTGGCATTCTTCTCTCCCTTACCAACACTGGTGGCTCCAGGCTCCAGGCCTCTCTGCAACACCTCTTCCACTCAAGAGAGTCTGTTCTGCTCCTGCTGGGTTTCCCTCTCCACATGCTGCGTGTGAGAGGTCTCTTAGCCATCCCTTTGGAGGTTCCTTGCAATGCTGTCTGGAAGAGCTTTCTTGTAACACTCAGACTTCTAATGTTCTAGATGAGTCAAACACTCAGAGACATCTCCTGTGGAACATAATGTTGCCTACCACGTGATTACCTCGACACTTGGGAATCTGATATTGGGATTAAACTGGCATCTATAACTCCTTATTTCAAGTATTAGGTCTTGGATTTGGTCTTAAGCTTTGTCTCTTCCTTGTTTAGCTAAAGGAAACAGTAGATGGGTGATCCTGATAGTCCTTTATTTTAAAAATACATGGAAGAGATTTTACTTCTGGCTAAGGGGCCACAGCACTCTTTGTTACTAATAGGAAAGCAGTAGAATTGGCGAGTGATATGCTTTTAGAACTATTAGGACGTATTCAAGGTACTTCTGTAAAGATATCACCCTTGCTCACCAGCTTCTGTACTAGCCAAGACCCTTGCTTGGAAGTTGTAGAAGTCCAACTCAGACTAGCTTAAGCAACCCTCTTTAAACAAGTCCCCCTACAAAAATAGAATTGATAGGCTTAGCTCAAAAGCTTCAGAGGTAGGGAGGTAGGGAGATAGGTCTTAATTCAAACAAAGTCTCCACCTTAGTTCTGCTGTCTCTCCCTGTTTTTGTTATCAGCTTGGCAACACCGAGTTTTTTTGGCCTTCATGTTTTAATTTCATAAAGGAATAGAGAACACTTTTTCCAATATCTCTGGCTAAAAGTCCTGTGTAGAGGGGTCCCCCACCTGGCCAGGCTTGGGGCCTGTGCCCACCCTTGGTGTTGGGTTGAGAGGTCGGTCCTGCAGGACATGGGACTTGAGCAAGACTCCCATGGAGCAGTTTCTCATCCTTGGCAGCACTGATATACTGGGCCTTGTATGTCTTTGTTGTGGGGGCCATCCTGTGCACTGTGGAAGATTAGCAGTACCCCTTGCCTCTACCTACTAGATGCTGGTACCACTCTCCCCTCCACCCCTTGTGATGACCCAGAATGTCTCCAGATGTTCCCGAATGTCCTCTGGAGGGCAAGGTCAGTGCTGTGGAAAAACCTTCTATGGCAGGAGAGAGGTTTTCTATAGGAAGAGATGCTGACTAGGCATATAGGTCTACAACCCATCCCAAGGTGTTTCCTGAGAGCGGTAGGAGGTGGACCCACAGTGGAGATCCGTGACCGTACCACGAACCACTGCAGTGGTTACAATGCAGTACGGTGCCGTAACTCTCACAGAGTAATTTTGGGAAGGGGTTCATAGAGACTGGGGGACCCCTGGGACAATATGAGGTGTATACGATGTCAGAGCAGAACCAGAAGAGATAGAAACCCATCATTATGAGACCTTTAAGCTAAGTCTAAAAGAGCAAGATTTATTTTGGCTCTCTCTTAGGCGAGGTGTGGGATCTTCCTTTAATTATTTAATATTTTTATCTTTGGCTTCCTCCAATATGAAAGATGGTTAATGATATCAGAAAAACCAATTAATAAATGTAGGTGAGAGCCCTGGGTAAACCATCAATGTCAGGCAAAGGGGAGGTAGGACCTCAATGTACCCTTCAATTAATTCAATATGGAATCTCTTTGGGGGATTTCTGATTGTTGGGGATAGTCCATCCAGATGTGATTTCTGGGTTTTTTCTTCTGTAACTGTTAAGCATCATAATGTTATTTCATTTCCTTCTTTCCTTTTTTTCTTCCTTCTCTCCTCCTTCTTTCTCCTTCTTGTTCTCTTTCTATCTCTCTCTTTTCAGTTTGTTGGTTAATGTAGAGATGTCAATGTTATGAGAAAGAGGATAGTTATTTTTATTTTCTAGTATATTCCAAGAGACAAAGAATTGCTCACCCGGTTAATTACTAATCTCTTCTGTTCCTGGTGAAAGAAATAAAGACAGACAGACAGACAGACAGATGGGCAAAAACATTTCCAGTTCATTGAGCTAACTGTGGGTGAGAGTCCTAGAAATGATACCGTCCTTATGAAGGCAGACATTATGTCCCAACACTGCATGGTGGGTATGTTCTCAGCTTTCTGGCTCTGTTCCACCTTGGTAATAACCCAACCGGTTAATTCCGTGGGATTTAAGCCTCTGGTCTTTGTCTGAACACATCAGAAATTGCCAGAAAACGTTTGAACAAATCGTGGAGCCCAGTTGTAGTCAGGGGTAGACTATATCCCAGAAACAAACAAATGACCTAATCCCATGTCAGATGTAGGGGCTAAATGATTCATCTCTTAAAAGACACTTAGAGTCAGTGTTTACTTCCCAAGTGAAAGAGAAAATTTGCTTCTTGATTTAAACCAGTTGTAGAAAAATTTCGGAGTGTCACCTTTTGGAGCAAACATTGTTTGACTTTTGGATTAGATTCATGATTTATTATGCAAGACCCTCCTTGGAGTTTCCAGTTAAGAATTCTGTGTCTGTTCCTTTTCTGTTGTAGAAACAGGCTTTTCCTGGGTGACATCTCCTGTGATCGCTATCACTGGATTGTTTTTTGTATCCTTGCTTCAAATAGAACAATTGCTGAAATGAACACATACATTTCTCAGCCAGTAAAATATCTCCTAAAAGGTGCTTTCTTCTCAGCAGGAAGCTTCGGATACTTCTGGGAAAATTCAGCATTTTTGAAGTTGGAGACCACACTAATACTCATCGTGATTTACATGTGAATAGTACAAACTACAGGAAATCAGAGAGAGATTGAGAGAGGGAGAGAAAGAGAGAGAGGGAGGAAAATTTTATTATGTACTTGGCGAGGAGTCTCTGAATGTTTACAGTCTGGGAACGGATACAGCAAAAGTCTTTCTGCTGTAGTTAGGGAGGGCCCACATTGCCGTCCCGCTCCCCACCCCCATCTACAGCCTGGGAGTCAAAATAACACTCTTCCTACACTTACTAGGTTTTTTCCCCTCGGCATATTTCTACAGCTGGGAATTTAGGAAGCACGAAAGCTGAAGGATGGCTTTTAAGCTGAGCATATTCCCAGGGTCGTCTCTACCTCTTCGAACAGTTTCTGTTTTGTTTTGTCCTAAGGACCTATTTCCTTCCTAATAAATTTGGCCACGCCTTCTTCTTTGAATGTTTGTTTCTGGGTCCTTTACGGATATTGCCATTTTGACCGGAGGGTTGAGGACCCGAGAGCCAGTCCTCTGTGTGGGGACCTCTGCAGACGCATGAATTGGGAGTCAGTGCGTGGAATGGGGGACAGGAAGGAGTCGCTTCTGCTTCTCAAAATACATCCTCGAGCACGCATGGCTGTCCACCCACGGAGCGTGGAGCTGGTCATTCCAACTGCTTTTCGGTTTTGAGATGACAACAAACAGACATAATAATCCGAGTCATTCCTCTTATTCAAGGATATCTGAGAACTCTGGCCACAACCTTATTTTTATAAAAGCATAACATATTAGTAACTAGAACAAAATTGTTTCCCAGGGCTCCCTTAGGTAATGCCTCCCTAAATAATGTCTCATAGGCATGAGTCAGTCTCAGGAGCTGACCATTAAGCCACTGGCCACACTTGTATTTTTCTTTTTTTTTTTTTTTTAAGAATCACTGGGAATAACTGGAAATAATTTTAGAGAATAAAGGAAATGCTCTTTGTCCTTCCTTCTCTTCTCTTTCAGGGGATAAGAAGAGGCAGAGTCTTTGATTCAAGCACGGCCAAGATCTAGGAATAAAACAAATACAGTAGAATTCTTTCCTAAGTGGTAGACACGGCCCCGTTTCCCACAGCTTAGGGATCTGGTCTACATCAAGGTTTTAGTGTGTGGGCTCTGTGTCAACAACAAAGTGTGATCTGCAGTGTACCTAGGGCTCCCTAAATATGAAGGCAAAAGCACTGAAATGATTTACTGTATTGGATTTGAATCTACTAAGTACAGCCCTTGAGTCATGTACAAAATCTCATTGTTCTACTATCAAACATTGTGTGCATTGTCAAGTTTAATTAAAATGCCGTGACTCTAGGGCAACTGTCTATGATGGAATCCACCACCTAATAAACAGCTCTCTGACTGAGCACACCTGACATTTTAAGGGCTTCCTGATGATCAAAGTTCAACTACATTTTATCGTTTCAACAGCTCCCCTGCTTCAATTTTTGTTTACTTTCATTTCCCCGGGGCAGAACTCTCTAATCTGGGCTTAAGTTTTTATACTTTACTTTGGAGAGGTGCTCAAGTTACCCTGTTCCAGCAAGAGCGATATTCTTACTACGGGAGATTTGTAAAGAGTCTCTGCTCATTTTAAACAGAATCGCCACGATGGTGCATTTATCCTATAGATCCAGGAAACACAATTATTGTTTGGAATTGGACTAGATCCTGAGGGACATGAAGCTCTGCTGTGTCCCCACCCCCCCATCATTGGACATGGGTTTTATCAGAATTAAATAAAAATGGATGATATGGTTGCAAATGGCTGCAGGGAAGAGAAAATCTATTTGCAAGATCTTTATTACTTGTGCCTAAATAAGATTGTTCTCTGATCCTTTGCTGACTGTTTATAGGAGAAAACCATTATTCCTGGCTCCTAAGTCCAGAAGATGATCACACAAGGAAGTACAATGTATTTCAACCATTTTTACTCCCACAGTTTCCCTATGAGTACTCAGGTAGTATATTGGCCGACAGGGCAATGAAGGAACAAGCTCTAAGCAGTTTTTTTTTTTTAGAAATCAAGGTTTATCTACTTCTTAGGATAATTAAATTTTTCTTCCTCAGAAAGACCTCCCATGAACAACTTCTGTGAAACACTGCCAGGGGCCCCTCTCCCATCTCTCCCCATTTTCTTGCCCTGCTTTGTTTTCCTTCAAAGCATTCATCAATAAAAGGTATTATATTGATACAGAGGTATTTACCTACTAGCATAGAAACTTCTAGAACAGCACCACCCTATAGAAATACAATGCAAGACACATGTGAAATGAAATGTTTTTAAGGAACCCCATCAAGAAGATAAAAAGAAACAAATGAAGTTAATTATCATAGTATATTTTATTAAACCCAATGTGTCATTATCATGTCAATGTCAAATCACTATGAAATGATTGTGTCTTTTCTTATTTCTTTAAAGATTTTATTTATTCATTTGCCAGAGAGAGAGATTGAGCACAAGCAGAGGGAGCAGCAGGCAAAGTGAGAAAGAGAAGCAGGCTCCCCGCTGAGCAGGGAGCCCAACGTGGGACTCGATCCCAGGACCCTGGGATCATGACCTGAGCTGTAGGCAGCCATTTAACCAACAGAGCCACCCAGGCGTCCCTATGAAATTATTGTTAATGAGATATTTTTATAATCATTTTTTGGACCAAGTCTTCTCACAGCCCACCTCAATCTGATGAACCCCATTTCAGGTTCTCTGTGGCCACATCAGTCTTTTGGCTGCTATATTGGAAGGTGTAGCTCTAGGATATAATCTCCAGGCAATTAGTGACTTTGTTTTATTGGCTAAGCACATGCTAAGTACACATTGAATAGCCAGTGAAATAGCACATGAATATTAAAATTATAAAGACCACCACTACTTACCCCAAGCTTTGTATATGAGATGTTTTCGACATGCTGCAATGCCTTTGTTTTCTCTTTTTCTTAGCATTTTCCTCTTGCCTACTTCTCTAAGAATACCAAAATGCAAAGAAGGGCACCTTGGGCATTTATTCCTCTGCTGCACTAATTTTGCTGGGACAGTCAGTACGGTATCCCATGGTGACTCTGCCCGCATGGCCCTCCGAATGAGCGCATTCAAGTCCCAGCTCTACTTGGTGTTGCTCCTCTTGGTTCTATGTTCTTCTCTCCTTTAAATCAGTTCTTGAGCCGCCTGATGGTTCATACCATTTATTTTTTTACTTTTTAAAAATATTTTATTTTATTTATTTGACAGACAGAGATCACAAGTAGGCAGAGAGAGAGAGAGAGGAGGAAGCAGGCTCCCCGCTGAGCAGAGAGCCCGATGTGGGGCTCGATCCCAGGACTCCGGGATCGTGACCCGAGCTGAAGGCAGAGGCTTTAACCCACTGAGCCACCCAGGCGCCCCTGGTTCATACCATTTTTAAAAAGACCGCACATCCCTTGGGGCATCAGTTAAGCGTCCTACTCCTGATTTGGGCTCAGGTCATGATCTCAGTGCTTGAGATCAGAGCCTGGCATCGGCTCTGTGCTGGTCATGGAGCCTGCTGAAGGCTCTCTCTCTCCCATTCCCTCGGCCCTTCCCCTCCAAATAAAATAATAATAATAAAATGAATAGATGAATGAATAGATAAATAAAATACATTAAAAAATCACACGTCTTGATATTTTGGCAATGCGTTCTTACTTTCTCTTGCTTCCATTAAGTCCGGTAAACAAAAAATGCACCTGGCACTGGATACTATTACTTCTTCGGTATCTCCTTTGTGCCAGATATCATGAAATAGGTACTGCATATATACCTTGGGTCTGCATAGACACTGGCCTGCCTTTGAGGGATTTTCGGTCCAATAGGGAAGAAAGGAGTGGAAATGAGTACAGCGATGACACGGAAGTGTATGTGGCCAAGTCAAAGGCTCTGGAGACAGAGGGGGTTCAAATCCCAGCACTGCCACTAGCTGACTGTACAGGCTCAAGTTGGTCACAATACAACTCTATGACTCAGTTTTTCTCATCTGTAAAATGGAGGGAATAATAGTGTGTGCGGCACAGCGCTGTTGTGAAGGGATGGAAGGGAGGCCCGTTGCACCATCACACCCCATGCAAAGGGGTGGCCTTGGATCATTGTCAGCTGTGGTTAAGAGACATCTTGTTTCTAATATATTAGACATAGGAAAAGAGTGACTGGTATTGACATATAGTAAATTCATAGTATTAGTCCTAATTAATATTTTAATTATCATTATTAGGACAAGATGGTCATTTTGGAGAATTCAGAGGGCATGCCAGCCTGGACCTTGAAGGCTCAAGTGACATTTCCAGAGGAAGCGCCATCTCCAATGAAATCTGGTGATAAGTCCTCGCTGGCCAGATGGAGAGCATGAGTGGGGAAAGAACATCCACCAACCACTGGAAGCCAGTGCTCTTCTGGCCATTTGAGGGACGGAAGCAGGTTGAGGCTGGCGAAAGCGCAAGCCCAGAGGCTTCTGGGGACCTGCTAGGACGTATTAGAGTGAACCGCTCAACACTGCTGGTATTTAGCTTTTTCAGATGATAAGCATGGCAGCCGTCTGTGGGTTAGCCTACTATTACGGCTAACGTGTGCCATGTGTAAAAACAAAAAGCTAAACCAAAACAACAGGGAGCTCCTGAAGAAGTGGCCTGGCAGGAAGACTGCCTCCCACTGGGTTCCCTGCCGCCACCAGCTGGCAGCGCTTGAGAGGGAGAGAGCCGGGTGGCCTCCATGTCAATGGCTGCCGTTGCCCCCTCTGGGCTCTACACATTCAGTGATGCCTTTTTCTTTTTCTTTTAAGATTTTATTTATTTCTTTAACAGACAGAGATCACAAGTAGGCAGAGAGGCAGGCAGAGAGAGAGGGGGAAGCAGAGAACCCGATGCGGGGCTCCATCCCAGGACCCTGAGATCATGACCTGAGCCGAAGGCAGAGGCTTTAACCCACTGAGCCACCCAGGCGCCCCATGCCTTTTTCTCTAAAAAAAAAAAAAAAAGATCTATTTATTTATTTGAGAGAGAGAGAGAGCACGTGCCCAAGCAGGGGGAGGGGCAGAGAGAGAGGGAGGCAAGCAGACTCCCAACCGCGCGGGGAGCCCAACATGGGGCTCCATCCCAGGACCCCGGGGAACATGACCTCAGCCAAAAATCTAGAGTGGCTTGCTTAACTGACTGAGCACCTCCGTGATGCCTTTTTTAAAGAAAAGTCTGAAAAAAAGAAAAAGTCCAAAAAATGAACTCTGACAGGTTGTCTTTTGATTTTAAAATTAGCTCCATTTTGGAGGAGGGAGGTGTTGTAGGGAGCACAGCAACGGGGATGACTGAGTGGGGCTCCTTCGAGCTGCTTGTCGTCTTCCTGGAGTTTACACACCAGGGGTGGGCGGGGATGAGGCTGGACTTCTGAGTCCGAGAATTTTTTCCAGGAGCTCCTTATTGAATGTTTTTCTCACTTCCTCTTGGGCTACATGCTGCCACCATCATTCAAAGTTCGTCCTTCTTCCTCCCTCCCTCCCTCCCTTCCTTCCTCCCTCCCTCCCTCCCTCCCTCCCTCCCTTCCTTCCTTCCTTCCTTCCTTCCTTCCTTCCTTCCCCTCATCTTTCCTGTACCTGTTTTCACTCTTGTAAAACTGAACCAAGCACATGGGTGAAAAGTCAGACCCCCGTGGCCTTCCCCTTGGAAATCCAGCTTGAAGAAGCTGTGGGCATCGACGTCAACAGGTAAGTGAACAGCAGGCCGCAGCCATTCTGCAGAAGGTCCCAGAGGTCAGAAAGCGGCCGGGGTGCCGACTTGCTGGCTGGCCCTCCTTGCTGGCTGGCCCTCCTTGCTGGCTCTGCAGCTGGAGGGAAGGCCAAGGGCGCCAGGTGCAGCCGCTTGAGGAAGTAAAAGTCTCATTTCTTTCCGGCCGAGAGGCCTGAGCGGGCACAGCTGCCCCCAGCCCCGCACATCCAGCCTGAGTCTGGAGCCCCGTTTCTTTCTCGTCCCGAGGAGGGTAGCGCTTTCCCAGGCTGCACATCCCCTTGGCTGGGTGGCTGCGGCACTTCCTTTAGCAACTGGCCCAGAATTTGCAACACACGTTTCTAGACGTGTACATGCACCTTTACAATGGCTCCGAGTTTACTTCCAAAGGACACTGTGCCTTGTCGCAGATAGGGACTGTTGACCTTGAACAACACAGGTTTGAACTGTTAACGCATTTTTTTTTTTTTTTTGATCACCGGAGTACAGTACTGCAAACGTATTTTCCTGATGATTTTCTTAATAAATTGCTTTTCTCTAGCATACTTTATTGTAGGAAAGCAGCATGTAATGCACAGAAGACACGAAATATGTGTTAACTGACTGTGTGTTATTGGCAAGGCCTGTGGTTAGCAGTGGGCTATTAATAGTTACAGTTTGGGTGAATCAGAAATAGTTAAGTTTTGGAGGTGTCTCGCTGAATGGGCTGGAGTCTCGACCCTCGTGTTGTTCAAAGGTCAACTGCGCTAACAAAACCCTCACTCCTTGCGCCATTGCTGCCTTTCCCCTTACACAAAAGCATACATATGTACACGCAAGAGCACGTAACTGAATACACTGTTGCTATGATTATTTTGGGTACGCTGTCATCGGTGAGGTCACTGAAGAATAAAAAAAATATCAATTTTTATTTTACCTTCACTGTTTCCATCTCTGATGCTCGGCTTTTCTTTATACAGATCCAAGCTTCTCGCCTGCATTATTTTCCTTCTCTCTAAAGGACTTTTTGTCCAGTCTTATTGAGGTATACAGAATAATGATTTGACTTTCATATATTATGAAATGATGACAATAAGTTTGCTAACCTCCATCCCTTCACCTAACACCAAAAAAAAAGGGAAGAAGGAAATTTTTTTCTTCCGATGAGAACTCTTTGTGTCTACTCTCTTAACAATGTTCAAATACACCACACGGCCTGCAGTCCTTACATCCCTAAACACCCGTTTATCGTGTAATCACATGTTTGTGCTTTTTGCCTACCTTCATCCAAAGCTGAAGAATATCTTTTAACACTTCTTTTTAAAAAAGATTTTATGTATTTGAGGGAGAACAAGGGAGAGAGAGAGTGTGTGTGCACGAGAAGGGGGAGCAGCAGAGGGAGAGGGAGAAGCAGACTCTCTCCTGAGCTGGGAGCCCAAGGTGGGACTCGATCCCAGGACCCTGAGATCACGACCTGAGCCATAGGCAGATGCTTGCTCGACTGAGCCAGCCGGGTGTCCTCTTTTAATATCTCTTGCAAGGCAGATCTGCTGGCAACAAATCCTCTCAATTTTTGTTGGAGAAAGTTTTTTTAATTTCTCCTTCCCTTTGGGAGGAAACCTGTTTCATTCTACTCTGCTCTGTGCCTGCTTATCTTCTCGGGAGTCAGATGTCGTTAACATCTTTGCTCCCCTATACGAAAGAGGTTTTTCCTCTGACTTCTTTCGGGATTTTTCTCTTCCTATTGGATTTTCTTCAATGTAAATAGGATATGCCTAGAGGTAGTTTTGGGGACGGGGGCATTTCTTTCTGCTTCATCTACTGAGCTTCCTGGATCTGTGGTTTTGGTGCCCAGCATCAGCTGGGGGAAATCCAGAGTCATTATTGCCTCAAAGTCCCCTCTGTGCCTTTCTTTCTTCTCCTCGGATGGTCCCACTCTGTGTGTTGCATCTTTTTTAATTGTCCCAAAGTCCTTGGATATTCTGTTCTGCTTTTTTTTTTCTTCCAGTCTTTGTTCTCGTTGCTTTTCAGTTTGCATGGTTTCTGTGGAAAATACCACTAGGCTCAGAGATCCTGTCCTCTCCGGTCCACCAGTAAGCCCGCCGGTCAGAAGCATTCTTCCTTTCTGTGACACGGTTTTATCATGAGCATTTCTTTTTGGTTCTTTAGAATTCCCATCTCTCTGCTCCCGTTGCCCACCTGTTCTCACACGCTGCCTGCTTTATTCGTTAGAGCTCTTAGCATCTTAATTACAGTTGTTTTAAATTCCTGCTCTGATCTTCCCAGCAGCCCTGCCATGTCTGAGTGAGGTTCTGAGGCTTGATCTGTCTCTTTAAGCTGTTTTTTGTTTCTGTTTTGCTTTTATACATGCTTTGCACTTTATTTATTTTATTATTTTTTTTTTACTGACATAATGTGACAAGTAGAAGGAACTGCTATAATTAGGCCTTCAGCGATATGGGAGGAAGGGAGGGAAGTGTCCTTTACTCCTGGGATCAGGTCTCAGCCTGGTCGTGAGCCTGTGTCTCACCGTGAACTTCACTACTGCCCCTCTCTGTAGCCGGCACAGGACAGCTAGAAGGGGCTGGAGTTGGGTGTCTTCCTTCCCCTACAACAGCGCTGATAAAACGCCAGCACATTTGGCCCTGGTTAACTAGCTTCCGCTGAGGGCAGGCCTCCTGCAGAAGAACACGTCGCCCTGGGGTATTTCAGACCTGTTCCTTTTCCCTTCCCCTTCTGGAAGCACAAGGGGGACTGTTCTCCATATTCCCTGGGAGAAGCTGGGCAAGCTCTTGGAGGTGAAAAGTGCAGATGTGTCCCTTCCTACTGGAACCCCTGGAGGTTTTGATTTTCTGATCGGTCCATACCCCACCTCTGGCCACTCACCGGGTCTGCCAGAGGTGCCCCACAGAGGGGCACCATTTTCACACACCCCCCGCCCCCCTGTCCCCCCACAAAGGCGAGGCTCTAGCAGATGGTGATTTTCTCTAGTGCATCCGTCCCTCCAGGTTTGGAGGCAGTGGTTCATAGTCCATTCTCTTGCAGATCTAAGAGGAGATGTCAGCTTCTCAGCTTGTTCAGCTTCTCCCTTGGTAGCAGGACCGAGGGGCGACTTCTGAGCCTCTGGGTGCTTCACCAGAAACCGGAAGTCTGCCTACCAGCCCGAAGAACCAAAAAAAGGGACTGACTGAAAATGTTAAGTAGAAAAAGAATTATGTTGGGGGCATTTATTGGGTTAGCAATGGAAATTTGGGGCTTTCGCTGGAAGTTTCAAAGGTTCCTGAAGAAGAAAGTTTTGACTGGTATTCAGGCCACATGTGGGAAAATGGTGTTACGGAAAAGCCCGTGGGCCAGCAAAAGGCGAACTGAATTCTGCTTTCGCAATAGCCAGTTGTGTGTCCAGACCTGTCACTTCATTTCTGTGAGACTCCCTTTCTTACCCAGAAACTGAGAATGGGACACTTATCAGAAGCTGGGGTGGGGAGAGTAGACATTCGTATAAAGCGTGGGGAGGAAGACACATTGTGTACGTGATGGAGAAACAATGCTAGACTTCATTATAGAAGTACATTTTTTCCTTCCTCAAGTATGAAGAGAAACTGAAAGAATGTTCACTGAATTCTAGAAGAACACAGGAAGCTACTCAAGGTTACTACCATGTAAACGGGGCTGGAGAACATTATGCAGAAAGCACCTCGGGGCAACCTAGAAAAAGTGATGCAGGATTCAAATCTGCCCAAAGAATCTGGACACCTCTGGCAAAGTGTAAGAGGGTGAGCTCTTCTTCTTGGAGCCTTGTCTTTACTGGGAGATTTCTCCCTTGAGAGAATCATTTTATAATACAGGAATTGAGAAGGAAGAGAAACATCTTACTAAAAGCAGTAAATGGCTGAGTAGCAAAGCTTCTTCTTCTTTTTTTTTTTTAAGGTAAGCTCTGTGCCCAACATGGGGCTTGAACTCACAGCCTCGAGATCAAGAGTCACATGCTCTACTGACTGACCCAGCCAGGGGCCCTCTCTTTTTTGGGGGTAGCAAATCTTAATCCATTGTCAGACTCACCACTAAAAAAAGTCTGGTACTGCTCAGCACCATCGTCTGGTGGCTGGGAGAATAACCTTGTATAAAACACAAAGATGCCCCCTCCCCCTTTGAAAATTTCCATCTTCTGTTTCCTCCCCACTTTGAGGGAAGTGAGACGCTAAAATTAAGCCACGGCTTCTCATCGTGGTTAGCAACACGCACTTGGAGCCGGTCTGCCCTGGATGTGCAGTCTGGGCTGGCCACCCCTTCTCCTCCTGTGCCCGGGGGTGAATTAACTGGCATCCCTGGGCCTCCATCATCTCACATGTAAAATGGCAGGGGTCGCAAAAACAGGACATCGATCATCCCCCAAAAGACTCGAACTCAGAACCTGAACGAAGTGTTTTTCTAGAGAACAGTTCTAGAAAACAGTTGGTTTAGGAGGTTTCAAAGCCCAAATGCTTCTCTGGACACAGTGACTAAGAAAGACTGTGTTGCCATTGAAGAGACAATTCAGAACAAGTTTAAAGAAGCTGGGAAAATAGAAAATTTGGGACGATCAAGAGTAATCTCGCCACCGGAAAAAGAAGGCAACACCCTCCTGAGGTCTTGGCTTTCCTAGAATCACTTCTGCATCTGGGCTTTAAGTGGACGAAGATGGAAAGAGATTGAGGAAGAGCCAATAGAAGGGCAAACGTGTTCCACTTTCCAGAAGAAGTCGGGGAGCTATGCTGCTTCCCTGATTGTGGGTAAACCGAGACCAGCCTGCAAGGGAGACCTGCTGCCATCAATGCCCAAGAAGCTCTTAAAACAGTAACAGGCACCAACCGAGCCCCACCCCACACCGTGCTGCTGTCGATACTTTGGTCATCACCCCCACACCCACGTTCCCAAGGAGAACCTGGCTCTTGGGGGAAGGGGGCACAAAATCTCACTCCCGTTATAAAGCACACATGTATGTTACAATACATACACAGATACACAGTAGATCGGTGGTATTATCTCCTGGGGGGTAGTTAGAAAACTTTATACAAAGTCTGCAAAGTCTACAAAGCTTCCTTAAGGGGGTACAAGGGAGAAGCCTGCTGAGTAACCCTGGCTGACACTGCCAGAACCGGTGGGAGGAACATGGGAGCGGGGTAGTTTCCCGATTAAGAATAAAAATGGAGGGACCTCAGAAGGTGGGAAGGTGGTGGGAGGTAGACTTTGTGTGTGCAGCAAGCCTGATAAACAAAGTAGAAATGTCCCCTGAAGAAGGAACATCACTCTGCTCTCTTCCACTTCTTCCCAGTTTGGAAGGCTGTCATGCATAGGGAGAAGAGAACAAAGTTCTTGAGAATTCTGGATCTGCCATTCATTCGCTGTGTGGTCTTGGGAAAGTGGCTGACCTCTCTGAGCCTCATCTATCACCGGAGGCTAGCAATGTGAGAGTCGGTGACCAGTACTTGAGGAGCAGCTGGTGTTCGGTAAATGCAAAGTCATTTTCCCATCGTCCTCCTGGGTAAATAGTGGGGCAGATGAACGGGCAGTGGCTGAAATTTTCAGCAAGAGAAATTCATTCCTTTGCAAGGAACTTCTATCCATTGACATTTTATTCAAAGTTTAGTCCTTCTCTCTTCTTCCTAGCCTTCTCTTCCAAAACACTGGCTCTTAATTTTCTTTTGAAACTTCTGACGAGGTTGCGTTCTGTGCCCAGCATTGCACGCACATTATTTTATTTAATCCTGACAACAGCTCTGTGAAGGCTTGTACTTGATATTCATGAGCTTTTAAAAAGTTTTAGCCATTTTCACATGTGTGTGGGGGGATCTTGTGGAGACTGAAGATATTGGAAATCTTCTCATTTGTTTATTTGTCACAATTACCTATTCCTTTATTCATGTCTGTTCAAATCTTTTGCCCATTTAAAAATATTGGGTGGTTTGGGGGACACTGGCTGGCTCAGTTGGTAGAGCACACAAATTGTGGGGTTGTGAGTTCGAGCCCCAGGATGTGTGTAGAGTTTACTTAAAAAAATATTGGGTGATTGAATTTTACTTATTACTGAATTTTGGAGGTTTTATTTTTATTTTTATTTTTTAAAAAGATTTTATTTATTTAATTATTTGACAGATCACAAGTAGGCGGGGGGGGGGGGGAAGCAGGCTCCCCACTGAGCAGAGAGCCCGATGCGGGGCTCAATCCCAGGACCCTGAGATCACGACCTGAGCCGAAGGCAGAGGCTTAAACCACTGAGCCACCCAGGCCCCCCATGAATTTTGGAGGTTTTAAAACTCACATTCTGGATGCAAATATGTGATTTGTCAGGTATATGATTTGCCAATACTTTTCATTTACTATGTGACTTGCCTTTTTTCCCCCCCTGTTAACAGTGTCTTTCTCAGAGCACAAGTTTTAAATTAGATGACATCCGATTTATTAAATTTTTCTTCTGTAGATGGAGGTTTTGGCATTGTAGTTAATGTTTTTAAATACCATGAGGCCATCAAAATGCATCTGTGGGCCACATTCGCCCCTCGGGCCCACACTTGGGGGGGATTTTTAGACTAGCAGGAAGCTCAGGGGCTGCAAAAATTGCAAAATCAAACCTCTTGGGTCTCCCACAGTGGGAACTGTGATTGACCGAGGTCCCCAGATGCTGCCCTCTGGGATCGATCGGCATTTGTGCGAAATCCATGTTGCCTAAGGTTGCTCCTTACCTGTGACCGCATGCCGCAGGGACAGGAAAGCAGGCTCATTTTTGGGAGACATGGGGCTTTGGCAAAGCAAAACATCCACCTGTTCTTTTTTCCTTTTCTTCTCTGCAGGGATTAGAGCAGCATGTGGTCGGCTTCTTCTCCCAGCCTCCTCTGGCTCCCTCCCCATCATCTCCTCCTATGAGTTTCCCTGGTAAGTGTCTTGTATGTCTTTTCCCAGCTTGGAGTCTGCAAGTGTGCTCCTCAAAAGAAGTAATCCAATACCGGGGATCCCTTGCTGCAGGAATCCACCAGCTCTCCTGCTGGGCCTGGCAGGTGATATCAATGAGTAAAGTGGTTCAGGTGAGGACTGAGGGGAACGGAAACCCCGTGCCCCATCTCATGAGGACAGCATCTGTCTTGTTCTGATGGTGGCCAAGTTGGAATGTGAGCCCAGGGTTGTACATCATTAGATTTTAAAGGAGAAAAAACTGCAGAAAAGTTACAATCCCTAATTCAGTCTTCTCATTTGGCAGAAGAAGGAATCAAGGCAGGAAAAAGAAGTGCCTTTCCTCAGGGCACCTATGTATGAGGTGGTAGAAGGTGGTGAGAATCTGGAGATTCTCTTCTAGCTCTTTCCTTCCTTCCTCTCTACTCGTTATTGAGTGTTGCTGTGGGTCTGTATTAGTTATCTATTTCTGTGTAACAAATTATCCACACCGAAGAAATACAGCAACTCATAGCACAACAGTCAGTTTCTGTGGGTCAGAATCTGCACCCTGCTTAGCTGGGTCTCTTGGAAGGCGGCATTCAAGGTGTGAGCTCGGGGTCTCATCTGAAGGCTCAGTGGGAACGTCCAAGCTCATGCAGCTATCGGTAAGGTTTGGTTCCTCAAGAATTGCTGGATTGAGGATTTCAGCTATTTTCTTGCTGTTGGTCAAAGACCATGGGCATTTCCTTGCCCCTGGCTTCATCAGAATGGGAGAGCTGAGAAGGCAGTAGAGAGAGTCTGCTAGAAAGATGGAAGTCACGGTCTTTGAAACCTAATCATGGAATTGACATCCCATCCTCTTTGAGTATTCCATGTGTTAAGAAGTCAGGAGGCCAGCCCCCACTTGAAGGGAGAGCATTACCCAGAGATACGGATGCCAGGAGGTGGGGACCCCTGGGAGCCACGGTCTGCCATTTTTTCCAACGTCTTTCTTGAAAAAATGGGAAGTCCCCGATTGTGTTTGCCTTTCTCCTCTAAACCAGGAAGCTAGTCTAGAGGGGAAAGGTCAGGGATCTACCTCAAAACAAAAATGAGTGCTAGTATAACTGGAGAAAAAGATTGAGAAGGGAAAACCAGATTGATGGGAACAAGAAGGAAAGAAGTGGCAGGGGTAGGGTGAGGGGGGCAAGAGGAAGCTTCGAGCCAGGGCAGCAAGACCCTCTGTTCTCCCTGCTGCCCTCACTGTGCTCTCTTCCCATTTGTACCATGCCATGGGAAGGCAAGACTGACCTAGATTGCTTTTAGCAAAATTCAGGACATTGTTTCTGCAGAAAGGACTTGCTGTCTGGATGACCATATATTTTTTCTTCTAGTATGAAGAGTGTCCACTATTGTTGAGAAATACCCAGATCAAAACAAAGAAACTCTCTCCTTTGCATACAGGAAGTGTGGAACAATGACCAAAGTGAGAACCTGGAATATTCTCCAAGGCCTGGCCTCACAGCCCGCCTGCAGTCCAGCGCCTTTGCCCCACTGGGTCCTCAGAACAAGTGGGAGGTTGGTGTTAGTGTTATACTCATTTTACAGAGTAAGAAAGGGAGACTCCCTAACCTCACATCCAGGCAGGGCTGGGACAGAAACTGACCCATGTTTATTTCACTCCAATATCCTTCCGCCAGAGCATTTCGCAAACTTTATTCCTTCCTGTGTAAACCATCCTAACCGCGGCCATACCCTGGTTCATTTACTCTATTCTCACATATAGACACGTTTTACTACTCTCTCTCCCTGACAGGCAATGGTCCAGGCTCCAGACTGTGGCAGAGCCGAGCTCAATCCTGAGCCTACCGTGAGCTGGATCATTCTGCGCAAACGACTGAACCTCTCTGAACTGTAAAATGGGGTGCCTGGGCTCACCTGGTTAGGTGACAGAGACATCAAGTGAGATCCTGGAACTAAATCACGAGGCACATTGAAGTGCCCCGTAAATATTTTGTAGAAGGGACCCTCAAGGAATGGGCTCTAGTTTTATTAATGCCTCTCAGAGATGTATCCATGCTTAGCACATTTCCAACAATATCACCAATATCAAGGAATCCCTTCGTACTTTCCATGACCTCCCCTAAATTTGCAATTAAGCATTTGTTAAAATTGGAATGTAGATATAATGTCCTGTGGTTTAAGACAATATCAAATAGCCTTGTTACTCTGGATAAAATCAGGGAAACTAGATAAATACATTTGCTATAGTTTCTTTTTTTCTTCTTCTTTTTACTTGCGGAAACCATGATGACAGTATAGCATCATGATGAAGATATAGATCCAGGCATTCATAAAATATGGTTTTAATTTCTGATTGCTCCATTCATTGGCTTTGTGACCTTGGTTCTCCACTTAAATTTCATTGAGTCAGTTGGGAATGCTCTTAGCTTGTAAGTAGCAACTGCCAACAATAACCCAACAGAGACTTCAATGAACAGGCTATTTTTTTTTCCTCTCACTTAAAAGGAAATCTAGAGGCAGGCAGGCAGTTACTATAATGCTTCAAGGGCTTAAGAATGTCAGAGCTATGCAGCTCTCTCCACCCTCCTCCTTCTTCTCCTTCTTCCTCCTCCTCATCCTCTTCTCTTCCTTCTCCTTCCCCTCTTGCTCCTCCTCCTCCTCCTTTTTCTTTTTAAGATTTTACTTGAGACAGAGAGAGAGGGCTCCAGAGAGAATGCATGAAGTGGGAGGAAGGACAGAGGAAGAGGGAGAAGCAGACCCCCTACTAAGCAGGGAGCCTGGTGCAGGGCTCAATCCCAGGACCCAGAGATCATGGCCAAAGGCAGACGCTTAACCGACTGAGCCACCCCGGGGGGTCCCCATCTCAACCCTATTTGGTCTTTGCAGGGTGTATAAGCCACAGCACTCTCTAGTCGGGAAATGAAGACAGTGGAACTAGGGACATCTTTTCCTTCCTAAGACACAAACCTTCCCGAGACCCCACTCTCCTGCCTTTGCTGTACTGGCTTGAATGGTGTCATATCGCTGTGTTGCAAGGGAGCCTGGGGAAGGCTGTAGCATGGTTACAGGACAGAGGCAGGGACTGGTGTGAGAATTTAATGAGATAATGCACATATCTGGGAGAGGGAAACTCGATTTCAGAGTCCTGCAGTGAGTAAGTATCAGACACAGGGCAAAAACTTGCTTTTTTCTACCAGACTGGAAGCTCCACGAGGGGAGGGTTGCTACATCTTTCTTGTTTATTGTTCTAGCTTGATGCCTAGAACACAGATAAGCATATGGGGCCGCTCAGTAAATATTTGATAAGCGAACGAACAGTTAATGATAATTTAATACATTTCTTTAGCTTACCGCCATTCACCATTCTCTCAAGAAACATTTATTCAAGGGCTATTAAATGAACCTTGGAACATAAGAGACCTAAAGCCAGGACTTTTGTCAGCATATTATTGATTGTCCACTGTGTAACCAATTGCCCCAAAATGTAGCAACTTCACAACCTCACAACTTTCTTATCTCATCCAGTGTCTGAGGTCAAGAATCACTGGTAAGAGTTCGAATGGATGGTTCTGGCATGGAGCCTCTTACAAGCAGTTAAGATGTTGGCCGAAACTGCCAACATCTCAAGTCTTGACTAAATACAGTTGGATTATCTCCTTTTAAGAAGGTGCACAAGCATGGCTATGGCTGGAGGCCTTCATTCCTCACGGTGTGGCTTTTCCCTAGTGCTGCTGGAGCCCTCTCAGAACACAGCAGCTGGCTTCCAGAAGGAACGAGAGGGAAACGGCACCCAATGTCCCTTGCACAATATCCCACTCCCCAGAAACGAGTCACCAGGTCCAGCCTACACTCAAAGCGAAAGGAAACAGCCTCTGCCTTTTGAAGCAAGGGAGTGGCAATGAACTCATGGAATTCAGGGACATATTTTAAAACCGCTGCTATCTATTCTGTTCAGTGCTCTGTTTCTAGCATCAAGATATGCTTGACGTATACAGCAGGAACAGAGTTCCAAGGTCAAGATGCATTAAATATCATAGTATTTCCATAATATTCCATAATAATTCCAACCTGAAACATTGGAAATGCACTAAATAGGAGCATCCTGGGTGTCTTCACACACATACTTACTGTTTGTAGAACTGACACAGGAAATTCAAATGTCAATGTCCACATAAACACTAATTGGAATACAACCATTCTCCTCTGTTTACTTAATGTGTATGGGTTTTTTTTGTGTTTTGTTTTTTTTTTTAGATTTTATTTATTTATTTGTTAGAGAGAGAGAGAGCGAGCACAGGCAGACAGAGAGGCAGGCAGAGGCAGAGGGAGAAGCAGGCTCCCTGCCGAGCAAGGAGCCCGATGTGGGACTCGATCCCAGGACGCTGGGATCATGACCTGAGCCGAAGGCAGCCGCTTAACCAACTGAGCCACCCAGGCGTCCCTGGTTTTTTGCACTATAATGTCGTAGTTGAGTAATTGTGGCCTATAAAGCCTAAAATAATTACTACTAGGCACTTCACAATAACTCTGTTGACTAACCCCTGTCCTATGGCAATGAGTAAGAGACATACTTGACTTTCAACTTCATTAAAGCATCGGCCATTTGTCAGGCCCTAATACACGCCACACTGTGTATTGCCTCAGAGCAACCTCCCTGCAGTTCTTTCTGCCCAGAACATTCTTCTGTCTCCCAGCCACTTTTTGTCTGATCGTCTTCATCCTTCAGACAACTTCACCTACCTAGAGAAGCCTTCTCTGGCCTCCAAAACAGGTCCTCTCTATTGTTCTTAAACATAGTTTCCTATTCTTTTCCATCCTGGTCCTGTCATGGCATGTACGACTGATTTGTCTTCTTGTTAAATAGTCGTTGCCCCTTTTACTCAATAAATTCCCTGTCAACAAAAACTAGATATGTCTTACCATGGTGGGTAAGAGTGTGGGCTCTGAAATCAGAGAGCCTGGGTTTGAATCCCAGATATGTAACTTATAAGTCGTAGAAGCTTGGAGAAGTCATTGACCCTCTTGGCTCCTCATTTTTCTTTTCTTTTTTTATTATAATTTTTTAATTTTTTAAAATTAACATATAATGTATTATTAGCCCTCATTTTTCTTATCTGTCATTTGGAGATAACCACAGTAACTGTGACATTAAGTATTGAGGGTTAAATAAACTGATGTAGGTAAAGCGCTAAGAACAATGCTTGGCCTGTGGTGAGTACTGGACTGGATACTGCCTCTACAAGGTCTAGTACCAATGAGCTCAATGAGCATCTCTTTAACGAGGGAACCATTTCTTTGGACGAAGCATTTGTGGAATAACGGCTCTATCTAGTGCTGAATAAATAAATGAGCGCCTTATACCTCTTTTATTTTTCAACCACATGCTGCTTTATTTAAACATTATGGGACTCAAATTTCATTTAGTGCACGAAAGGCTATAATTGACCTCGATTTACATAACAAAGTCAAATCAGGAAGGCAAGTGTTTGAAGGATCTTTTAAAATTAAATTTGCTCCCCGTCCCCCAACCCCTGCAATTTAGTAACTGTATTGGTATGCCCACGGTCAGATTAAGACGTGTTAAGTATTATGGGGCCTACATCAGTCATCTATTGCCGTAATAATGCCATGTAACAAATGATTCCCGAACTCAATGGTTTAAAACAGTAATTACTTAATCCCACAAAAACATCTCTGCAAGTTGGTTGGTGTTCAGATGATCTAGACTGGGCTGGGCTGGGCTTCCAACTGTGAGTCACATCCAGATCTGCCCCAGGCATTTTGCATCCGCCTTGGATGAACAGATCAACGCTCCTCATGGCAATGTTGGAAGTGCAAGAGGGCGTGACCCACCACACAAATGCACCACAGGGCTTGGCTGGAATCAAGCTTGCTAACAGCCTGTTGGCCAACAAAATCACATGGCCAAGTCCAACGTCAGTGGTGCAGGGAAGCATATTCTACCCAAAGCAGGAGTGGGGGAGGAGTATTTTCTGAACAATAATCCATATTATCTCAGGACCTGCCCCCACATGAAAATTAACATAAAAAAAGTCAAACTAGAATAAAAAATTGAGTTGAGTTTTTCAGTGACAAAAATTTGAAATTTTAAATAACTTTTCTGAATTATCTGGTTGTCTCCTCCGGAGGACAAGGAAGGATCGCGGTGGTTGGTGTCCTTGCTTTCCCGGACTTGTGTGTGTGTCGAGTCTGCACACTGGGCAATCCAGCGTTGATGGCAATTCCTCCTTGTATCCCGCGCCCGGCACGCCGTAGGCATTTGATAAAGCTTGTTGAAGGCCATTGTAGAATTCCATAAATGTATAGCGATTGCATCAATGCAAGATGGTTCTATCTGCTCGAGGCAGTGTCGGGTACGTTGTAAATATTACATGTTCTACGGCAAACGTCACAAAGACGTCCGGGGTGTGAAGGGGCGCACAACTTCCAACAATGACCCGCATATCGTGGAGGTCTCCGAGCCAGCTGCTGCCTCCGGTTTTCTGTCTGTCTCTCTGTTTACCCTGCAATGCAAATGAAATGACATTCTCATCTGATGCTGCTCAAGGGAGAATGGATGTCTCAAAAATAATCATCGGTAATGAATATAAGATAAAACGCGAATTAAAGCCAGCTTTCAAAACCTCATGTTTCCCTTTCATCCACTGTTTATTCAATAATTACACAGTCAGTTACAACTTGCACAAATGATTTTATATACCTAGTACTCTATAAATATCTACAGAGTCTATGTATTTATAGAGAAAGAGGGAGGAGACGATCATGACTGAGCAAACATGTTCTGACACAGAGTAACTTTGCAAATATCTGCGAAGTTCAGGTTCTGCCAATGCTAGTTTTTCCTGATGCAGGAGAAGTCACACAGTGTTATGATTTTTAATTATCATAACTACCTTTCACTGAGAACTTAACACACACCACACATCGAGTGAAGTGAGAGCTCGCTCTCGTTCTCTCTCTCTCTCTCGCTCTCTCAGTATGTATTTTTTCTAACCTATATAAGAGTCCCGCCATGGTAAAATGAAGCCCCATTTTACAGAAGGGAGCACAGAGGCTCAATAAATATTGTGAGCCTGTATTTGAGCTCCACCACGCTTCACTAGAAAATAGGGCTGTGTTGAGAGTTGACTACCCCAAGGGGCGCCTGGGTGGCCTGGTTGGTTAAGTGCCTGCCTTTGGCTCAGGTCACTAGACTTTGGCTCAGTCCCAGGATCGAGCCCAAGTCAAGCCCATGTCCGGCTCCCTGCTTGGCAGCGAGTCTGCTTCTCCCTTCCTATCCCCCAGCTTATTTTCTCTCTCTCTCCCTCTCCCTCAAATAAATAAAATCTTAAAAAGAAAAATGTTGACTACCCACCTCTGTACAGAGAAGGCCACCTGAGGACAACTGAGGTAGGCATACTGATACCCACGGGGCTGTCACATTGTCTTTATTTCTTGCACCAGAATTAACGTAATAGAACGTCCCATCTGGGAAGCCACCTCAGGGCCACTCTGCAAAGATTTGTTGATGTATCTCTGCTCTGTTTTCCTTCAGTTACTTAGTGCAAAGCTTCTTCTTATTAGATAACTAGTACAGGCGTAGTAAGCATGTCTGGATTATCAGGGACCTTGGTTTGAAAATGTTCCCTCCCGGAGCCGGAGCCGTCAGTGAAACCTAGAGATGAAATCTTAAAGCTGGTGATAAAGCTTCAAATGGCCTCCACTCAGAGAAGGGATTAATTATGTGTGATTTTTCAAGCAGTATCTGTAGATTCAACAGATAAGTTGTCTCCTTTCTGTCTGGGCCATGCCTTGGGCTGGCACCTTTATTGAATCATGACTGTTAGCTTTCCCTGGCCCTGAATGAGGGCACCAGGAGCCTGATTCAGGTTTAGCCATTGTCCATGCAAAGCTCATTATTGCTCTCCTGGTTGAAATTTGAAGGGAAGAACAACAATTAGGGAGTTGTGTGCTGTGAAGGGAGCAATTGGGTTGGAAAGGCTAAAAAAAAAAAGAAAAAAAAAACAGCCTTAAAAGAAACTTCTAGGAAATTTCCGATTTTTTTTAAATAACAAAATAAGTTTAGGAGGATCTTTGTTTAAAACAAAAGCACGAAACAAAATAAAACAAAACAAAAAAACCCACGAGGGTTTCTGCCTTGTCACTTAAGAGCAATCTTTCGAAGGCATCCAAAAAGAAAAAGTTGGCTCTGCTTTCGGAATTGCTAGTTGGAGAACAAAAGAAGCAAGGGAAAGTTTGACTTGACTTCCTCTGCAATTTGTTTATATCATCAGAGCAGAGAGAATCTTGGGGCTCGGCCGGGCTCGCGGGCCACTTCCTGAATGAAGAGAGCGAGAGAGAGAACGCCCGCGCGTCCAACTCACTGAAATGTGCCGCGATCGGCAAAAATCCCGGCAAAAATCCCGGCCGACTGGAGGAGCCCAGAGGGCAAAGGAAGAACATTTCTCAGTTCAGCCGCAGTCTGACAAGAGAACTGCAAAGTCCTGACTCCGTGTCACCAAACCCTCCCCCAACCCCTCCCGGCGAACACCCGGAGGACTGCCCAGAGGAGGCGTAGCTTCTGCTGGCTGGTCGCTAGGCAGCCTGCTCCTCCAAGACTGTGTGTGTCCATCTATCCGATTCAGGGCCCGCTGAGGAACAGCCCTGAAATGACAAATACTGACTTGAAAATATTGTCCAAGTCAGACGTAACCGAAGTGCTAAGGATTTGTTTACTTCTCTCCGTAGGAGCGGGCTGCAACAGCCACACCAGTTAGACGACCCCCCCCGCCCCCCCCCCCCATCAGGTATGTACTGACTCACTGGCAACAGACTTCAGAAATCTGAGCAGAGAGACGTTTTCTCTCTCTCTAGGTTCTCCTGGGCACAATGCCTGTATCCCCTCCTCCATCCCCCTTACTGAAAAAAGGCTCAAGGCTTTGATGACGGCTGTTAATTTCCTGTCACTTGCCTTGGTAGGCTGGAGGGAGGCCCAAGGATTTAGACAGAAAACACCACATTGGGCTCCCCATGAACTCTTCCCCGTGTGGCTCTCCAGCCCCTTCAGAACTTGGTATTCGGGGGAGGTCGGCCATCGCTGGCCTGTTACAGAGAAATCTGAAGCCAGCGGGCAAAAGGCTAAGAAAGGGATAAATACGGTTAAGCAGTGAACGCTTTTGGCCGAGTACCCTTCCTGGAGACGGACCTCGTTGGTCTTTGGAGCAGAGGAGGGGATTGTAAAGCACGAAGACAGAACCCAGGGTGTCGGGGACCCAGAAGGGAGGGACGAGATGGCTCCACAGAGTGGGTTTCCTGTTCCCCGGAAGGCGGATGGCGCAGGTGTCCATGAGGCTGAAGGCAGTGTGAACGGGGGATGAGGGAGCACGCAGTGATTTCCAAGCTCACCGCTTCTTACTGGCAGTTTTGTTTCGTCTTTTCTAGTTTGGAGGGCAGCTTTGCCTCAGTTCTCTCCTCTAATTCCTGCCTCCTGCCAACCGGCCGCCGTTGGGTGTTTTCAAGAAAAATCCTGGGTTATCATTATAGAGTTTCAAAAACCCCCGTGTTCAATTAGCCTGCTTTTGAATCCCTTCTGGTGGTTGGTTAAATATGGGTCCAAAGGGCTTTTTTTGTAAGTGGAGCTGATCTTGGGGTGAGAAACCTTAAGCTTCTGAGCATAAAGAAACTGAAAAATAATGTGTTAATGGCGCCATTTCTCGAAGGCTTGAAGGTTGCCTTCCTTCAGTCTGCTCTGCTCTATTCTGTTTTGGAGACCTATGAACGTTTCAAAGTGCCAAGCGGCTATCATATTCAAAGGACACTTGGATATTCTTTATGAAGGTTGCCTTGTACTTGTGTAGAATGTTTACAAGGTTAATAAGTACGCTTTCTCATCACTCTACATGTTAAATGGCTCCAAATTGCTCCCACGTTTATTTGAGAGTCATTGAAAGTGCTTGAATGGAGCCGGGATATTCTTTGTTTCCCTTTGATTTGGAAACAAAAGACTCAGGGAAAAAAGTTTACTTTGCTGCTGAATGCCATATGCAGATGAACCTATTGTCAATTGAATGAGACCGAGGATCTGAAGACTCTTTTCCGAGAGGCTTAGAGCACAAGGAGTCCTCTGGTAGTTACCGCCCGTGTTTGAATTTGCCTCCATTTTTTTCACTTTGTCGTCCTGTGCTTGGGTTTCACGTGGGCTTAAGTCCCACCCCGGGGGCTTCGGGGATAATGGAGCATAATCAGGGGAAGGGAATCAGCATCAACTATGACACAAGTCTCTGTGTTGCTTCTGAAGTGGGAAATACCGTGCGGACAGCGGAACACAGTGGTGCCCTCCATGCATTCATTGTCTCACTTTTTTGTCTTTTGCAGTTTCTGGAGATCCGAGCATCAGCACATTGACATTTTGGGCTGGATCCTTCTCTGTCACAAGGGGCTGTCCTGTGTACCATCCCCGACCCCCACCCCCCTAGCCGCCAGCAGCACCGTCGTGACAAGCAAAAATGTCTCCCAACACCGCCAAGTGTCCCCGGGAAGGGGTGGGGTGGGGCCTGGATCCCCTGTGGTTGAGAACCAGTGTTCTCGAACAGCCTACCCACAGAAACCTGGTTTGAAGAAAGAGGAGATTAACTTCATGCTCAGCTGGTTATAGGAATGACTGGTGACAGAGTAGCTATTTCCATCAGAATTCAGACTTAAAACGGAAAATCTGGGCAGGAAAGGGGAAAGAGAATAAATCAAAGGACTAAGAGAGAACTTAAAGCCAGCCCCCCTGACAGGTGAAGACCAAGCGGGAGGAGCATTCCAAGGTGGGCCATCAGATGGGCTCGCCCTCACCATCATCACCATCGTTATGTTTTGTTATTTTTCTTTAAGTTGTACCTGGTTTCATCCGCCTGTCCCATTTCCCCTCCTACTGGCAAACATCCTAGAGTAGGGTGAAAACAACAGGCCCGGAAGTAATAGTTACTAATTTAACTTCTGTGGATAAAAATGGACGTGTACCATAATAAAAAAACTCACGGGTATTTCATGAGACACTGTTAAGACAATAGATAAAAAATGTATTTCAAAAACTATGAATGGATATGGCTTTAGGAAGTGTAAAAACACATTGAAGTATGGGGTGCCTGGGTGGCTCAGGTGGTTATGTGTTTGCCTCTGGCTCAGGTCATGATCTCAGGGTCTTCCCTCATCGGGAGACTGCTTCTCCCTCTCCCTCTGCCCCCCACCCACTGCTCTTGCTCGCTCGCGTTCTCTTTCTCTCTCAAATAAATAAATAAATAAATAAAACCTTTCTTTAAAAAGTATTGGAATATAAAGATATATTTATGTTTATTATTATTATTATTTTGAAAGATTTTATTTATTTATTTGACAGAGAGAGAGAGAGATCACAAGCAGACAGAGAGGCAGGCAGAGAGAGAGAGAGGAGGAAGCAGGCTCCCCGCTGAGCAGAGAGCCTGATGCAGGACTCGATCCCAGGACCCCAAGATCATGACCTGAGCTGAAGGCAGAGGCTTAACCCACTGAGCCACCCAGGCGCCCCTGTTTTTTATTATTTTTTAAGATTTTGTTTTTAAGTAATCTCTATACCCAATTCAGGGTTTGAACTCATGACCCCGAGATCAAAGCTCACGTGCTCTTCAGAATAAGCCTGCCCTGCACCCCTTGAAATGTGAAGATATGTTCAAATATAGATAAAGCTCTGTTTCTGTGGTCTTTATAGTACACACTGATTCTTTTTTATTAAATATCTCAAAAAGAAATGCAATGCCTGGAATGGTATATTGAGTTCTATATACACAAAGATAATAAAACTATCAGTATTCACTTTTTACTTTTTTTTTTTTAAGATTTTATTTCTTTATTTGACAGAGACACAGCGAGAGAGGAGGCAGAAGCAGGGGGAGTGGGAGAGGGAGAAGCAGACTCCCCGTGGAGCAGGGAGCCTCATGCAGGGCTCGATCCTAGGACCCCGGGATCATGACCTGAGCCCAAGGCAGACGCTTAACAACTGAGCCACCCAGGCGCCTTTAATTTTTACTTTTTAAAAAATAAATTTTACATTAGGAGATGTTTGGAACACTACTGACAAGTGGCCAGGATAGCATATCCGCTGGCGTGCTCACCGCTAAACTTTGCTGGTCTCCGAGACTCCCAGGTCAGGGCGTCTACTGGTGCATCCGGCAGAGCGCATTCCTCCCTCCTTTGCCTGTGTGGCTCATTCCTCCTTCCCCTTACCCAGGTCACTGCTGACATGCCTCCCGGCCCTCCTCTGTGCTGTCTGCAACCACGGAATGTATTCCATAAATAACCAGAAAGCACAGGCCATCTCCGTTGGTCCCTCTGCACCTGACTCTTCTTGACATTCTCTTTATGACACTTGTATCATTATGTACTTACAGACAATGTATACTATATACTTGATTTGTTTGTTTCTTGTCTGTTTCCTCCAACTGGAATGTAGGCTGGGACTCCCTGGGTGCTTTGCTTTATCTGCAATACCTGGTACCCAGTAGGCGCTCAGTTGCCCAGTAGGCGCTCAGTCACGATGTGTTGAATGAAAGTGTCATTGACTAGGCAAAATTTGTGGGCACGAGTGGGCTGGTAATGACTTGGTGTGGGTTGCTGCATTCTTGCACTCTCGCAAGTTGACCTTTGTCTGCTCAAGTACAATAATACTCTGTTTACTATTTAATTGGGTTGGCCTGGCAAGTTAAATAGGCTAAGCCGTTAATCTTTTATTCATTTTAAAGAACAGGTTTCGCTTTTGAACAGAGAACAGTCTCCTGAAGAAAATCAAATCTGACCCTAAGTCTATGGGTAAGAGGAGACCCAGATATTTATACAAGCAAAGATTGTGATAAAAATGCATGCGTATAGTTCCAGACTTCAAATTTTATAGACACTTAAGAGCATAAAAAGTGGAAGACATGCCCCTACCTACTTCTCTGGTTCCTATCACAAAAAGAAACACTTGTAACCAATTTCTCATGGTTTATTCCCAAAAACTTTTCTATGCCTGTAGGCATAAACTTACTAGCAAAATCTACATTCTCTTCAATTTTTTTTGAACGCATCTACGTACACGCACACACTCGGAGGGCTTCTCCCACAGCCCCTGCGCAGTTTGTACTTAGACATTTATTTGCTTGACTATATATTGAACATCTGTCTCTCCTCCACTTCTCTCTACCTGACTGTCCACTATTACAATCCCCAGCGCCCGGCACCCAGCAGGCCTTAGGGCTTATTGGCAGAGTGGATGGTTAAACAGGGATGCACTTTTCTGACAGCAGCCACTGCATTTTTATTAATGTAATTGGACAGAAACAGAATTTTTATGCCATTACTGGAGCTCTTTAAGATGCGTATTTGGGGCGCCTGGGTGGCTCAGTGGGTTAAGCCTCTGCCTTCGGCTCAGGTCATGACCTCAGGGTCCTGGGATCGAGTCCCGCATCGGGCTCTCTGCTCGGCAGGGAGCCTGCTCCCCCCTCTCTGCCTGCCTCTCTGCCTACTTGTGATCTCTGTCTCTGTGTCAAGTAAGTAAAAATCTTAAAAAAAAAAAAAAAAAGATGTGTGTTCAATGAATATTTATTGATTTTTTTTTAGAAGAACTGAATACATTCTACGGAGTCTTCACATAAATGATCTCGTGCGATCCTCGGGCATATCTCCTGGAGTGGTTATTTTATTTATTTTTGTTTTATTTTATTTTACCTCTTTATTTTCTTTATTAAAATTCAATTAATTAATTAACATATAATGTATTATTGGTTTCAGAGGGAGAGCTCCATGGTCCATCAGTCCCATAGAACACCCAGTGCTCATCACAACACGTGCCCTCCTTGATGCCCATCACCCAGATACCCCATTCCTCTACCCCCCACCTCCTTCAGCAACAAACCCCCAGTTTGCTTCCTAGGATTAAGAGTCTCTTACGGTTTGTCTCCTCCTCTGGTTTTGTCTTGTTCTATTTTTTTCGTCTCTGAAGTGGTTCTTTTAATTCCTATTCTTCAAATGAGGAAACAGAGACTCTGAGAAGTCAGAGCCAAACTATAGATTAACATTTTAATATCAGGACCAAGGTCTAGGCCTCTGTGCCCTCTTCATCTTCCTCTTTACCAACCCCCAAAGTCCTAATGCTGTGAATGTTTTCGTCTGGCTCTAAAGCCACATACTTCTGTGTTGTTTGCCACACAGATCCCTTTCATTTAGGTGTCTCAAGCCCAGCAGATCAGGGAAGGAGCAGAAAGCTCTAAATAACAAAACAACAACAACAACAACAAACTCCAAACAAACAGGAAACACTTCCGGCAGGAAAGACACTTCTTCATAGAGCAGAAGCTCGTCAACACGCTTCTGAGAATCAGGCCTGAGCCTCAGACTCAAAACCCAGGAAGCGGGTTGTAAATGGCTTAAGGAAGAAAACCACTTGGGGTGTGTGTGTGTGTGTGTGTGTGTGTACAGAGTCTGCTCTTTGCTATCTAGATGTCACCTTTCAGAGTGGGGAGAGAGCATGTGGGGTCCAAATGGCCACCCTGTTGTCCTGTTTTCCAAGGGGAAACAGTTAGGGCACAACTCAGCCAGTAAATGAAAACCACCGAATGCAACACTTAAAACGGGACAGTCTCGCGGCGTGTGAACTGTATCTCAGGTAAGCGATTTGAAACAAGCAGAAAGAGTCACACTGGAACTCGTTTTCTTCTGCCAGCCGTCGGCTAGTACGGATTGGGGTGTGTGTGTGTGCGTGTGTGTGTGTAAAATGCGCGTGTGTGTAAAAATGTGGCCCCCGAGCCCAGAGCACAGGATGTGGGAGACTCAAAGGTTACTATTTAACATGGAGAAAACGTGCGCAGGGCCGAGGAGCTGAAAGCAGTTCTCAGGGACCGGGGTCTTCTGAGGAGTAAAAATAGATAAATAAAGATGGGCCTTTTGTTCTGCAAGTGTGAGCACGTCTTGCCAGGGTGGTTCTCCCACCTGTCCATCCGTCCGTCCGTCCGTGTAGTCCTAAGAGCAGCCTCGGTCCTTCTGCAAGGCCTTGGGGAGAACCATCTGCTGGGCTTGGGCGGGGAAAACAAGCCCCACGGGGGATGGGGCCGGGGTGGGCGGGAGGGGGGTTTGCCGCTGGCCCCTGTCCTGTGCTTTGCTGGCCGCGCCCGACTCACAGAGGTAAGGACGAGGGTCGGGACGGGAGGCGACGGCCAGCCTCGGCCACTTCACCCACACTAAGCACAACAAGGCCACAAAGTCTCATGCAGTCTAAGAGAAAACACAGAGGAGGAATTTCTCTGAGAATCACACGAGCAAATGCCCCATCCTCACCTCTGATTATTCTCTTGTAATCGTAGGCTTAAAACTGCCAATAAAACACATCTGTCGTTGTGCCCGGCGAGGACGCTGGTCACCGTGGGAGGGAACGGTGACAAGGAGGGGCACGAGGACCTGGTACATCACTTTGGGAAACCCATCACATGGGATACTCCCCTCGTGCGCACTGTTTTGTGTGGGATATTTTGCTCACGTTTAAAGGTAAAGCCGGGGTGCGTCTCCCTGTTCCTACTTCCTTGTCCGTTTCACACTCGCGGTGACCAAGGAGGCCGCGGCTTCTCCTCCTGCCGTCTCTCCCCTCCCGAGGCCTGGCAGCCTCGGTCTGGCTCCTCACACCAAAGTCAGCATCATCCCGGATCCTACTTCCTCCGAGCCCCTCGCCCAGTCTGTGCGTCTTGTAGACTTGGGTCCCTAACGCCCCCCAGATCTCTCTGATTTCCTCCCTTTCCGCCCACCTTTCCGAGCCAGTGCTAGAGTTGGGCGGGTCGACCGCCAGAGACCCACGGCTGCCTTCCGGCTTCTACACGTGTGTGTGTGTGTGTGTGTGTGTGTGTGTGTGTGTGTGTGTGTCTCAGGTGAACCCACACTCCCAAAGTTACTCTTTTAAAAATGGAAATCAGGGGGCGCTGGGGTGGCTCAGTGGGTTAAAGCCTCTGCCTTCGGCTCAGGTCATGATCCCAGGGTCCTGGGATCGAGCCCCGCATCGGGCTCTCTGCTCAGCAGGGAGCCTGCTTCCTCCTCTCTCTCTGCTGCCTCTCTGCCTGCTTGTGATCTGTGTCTGTCAAACAAATAAAAAAAAAAAAGGAAATCAGGTGACACTGTTCTTCCTCCTGAAAGCCTCGCACTGGCTTCCCATCGCAGGTGAAGTAAGACCCAGGCTGTGAGGAAGGCTTCAGGGTGGCCTTTATGAGGAGCCACCCTGGCCTTCTTTCTGTTCCTCAGACTCTCTAAGCCCATTCCTTCCCGGGGTCCCCTGTCATGGGTCTTAGCGCTCACGTCATCTCCTCACAAAGGGCAGCCCTGATCCGCTATGACTAGGAGCCACTCACCACCGTCGCGTCCCCTTCATGGCACCCGTTGCTCTTTAACATCACGTTATGCCTTGGCTTGGTTGCGCCTTGGTCTCTCCCTCACCAGGACCAAGGGGCAAGGACTGTGTCTTGTCGACCTCTCCACTCAGATGTGCAGAAACGCACTCACACGTCCCATGTCAAACTGGGTTCCCGGGCTTCCCGCTGCCCCCCAGCCCGCTTTGCCAAAGTCTCCCCCCTCTGCTCAGGGAGACTCCGTTCCTTGAGTCGCTCAGGCCAAAACTGCCGTAGTCACCCCCGGCTCCCCCTCTCTCCCTCACATTCCTCATTAAAGCCATCAGCATCTCCTGGTGGCTGTGCCCTTGGGGAGACTGAAGTGACTCATTCCGTGTCCTTCCTCTGCCGGGGTCCGGCCAGTGTCCCCCTACATGTCCTTGTGCTGTTTTCCATGTAGTCTCCAGAGTGGGATTATTTGAAAATAACCCGACATGCCTCCCAGCCCTCTCTCCCGAGCTGCACAGTGACTCCCCGCCTCGGAGCCGCTCTCAAGCCCTGCCCCCTCCCCGACCACCCACCCACCGCTCCGCACGCCCCTGCTCCGCTCTGGCCACACCAGCCACCGACATGCCCCTGCACGGCTGTTCTCTTTCCGGAATGACCCCCGTCTCCCCGAGGCCCCCCACCGCGTTCCCTCTCTGCTCAGGGAGGCCTTCCCAACATCTCGCTTAAAAAATCTGCACCCCCCCACCCCCGCCCCTACCCTCTGGCCCCAGCTCTCCCTATCTCTCCTCCCTCCTCATTCTGGAAAGCACTTAGGTCTCCTCTAGGTACGTATTTACCGATGACCCCCTCCCACTACAGTGCAAGCTCTGTGAGGGGGGCTCCTCCCCCTTTGTCATGGCTGTGTCCTCGCTGCCCACGTCAGTGTCTGGCAGATTGTAAACATGTATAGATTATTAATTAATTAATAACCAATTGAACTAATGAATGTGGTCATCATGGATAGCATGTGCTAAGGACTGAAGTCCTTGTTGGGTGAATGCTAATTAACAGAAACTTACCAAAGTCATTAAATGAAAAAAGATAGCGTTGCTGTTGTGGGTCTGGAACCAATCTACCCTGTTCTACAGATGTCAACAGACAAGACCTCCGCCCCCTGGAACTGTGGTCTACTTGGGGAAACCCAGTGATCCAACAATCACAGAAGCATCTCGTCACAAACTTGGTGCTGGTGGGAAGGAAACGGAGACAACACACTGAGAGTGCAGCTCCATTATAGAGAACTGGGAAGGCTTCTCGGAGGAGGTGACATTTGCGCTGACATAGGAAGGTTGAAGTGTACGGGGAAAGGGGGGGACAGGGGTGTTGGAGCAAACATTAGCAACAGAAAAAAACTTCAGTGCCAAGGCCTCGAGCCCCTGAATGTGAATTAATTATTTACATCTTCCTGTTTCCAAGATCCTAGAGAGCCTGAGTATTTGGTTTCTGTTATTTACCATTAAGTTCCTAGTCAGCTGCCGATAGACTATGGATGATGGTTTTGATGCTTTTCCTAATGGAGATGGGAAACACCTCCAAATTCAGGATCCTCATGGAATCTTGGAGACCTTAGAGTCTATGCAGTTTGTGGCTGGATTTTTACATCAACCTTGTTTTCTTCTCTTTCTAACCCTTTGACACTGGCTGGTCACTTAAAATTTAGAACTCGCCCTGGGTTGCGGATGGTTTCCTGGAAGGCAGCTGGTTGGACGTCCCCCCATGTGTCCCTCTGAAATAAACATCCTCTTTGGAGAAAGGCTTTCTTTAGTGCCTTCCTGTTCAGCCTCTTTTTTGCAATTTGCATTCCTGTTTTGTATGACTTCTCAGAAGGAATCTTGAAGAATAATCACTGAAATAACAGCCAAAGGTTAGTATGTACTTCACCGCGTGGCCAACCCTGGGAGCTAGGTGCTATTATTCCCCTGTCTTCACAGATGAGGACCCGAGGCTTGGGATGTTAGGTAACGTGTCCCACATCAGTCAATAACAAACAAATGCAGAGCTGGGTTTTACATCCAGGATAGGCTGACTCAAGAGCCCGTGCTCCTAATCAGCAAGCCACAGGGGCTCCTTGACCCTAAATTTCAAAGTCTCCTCTTAATCTCAATTTCCCCAAGGCATTGAACACAACGTTTTCATTCCTGCAGCCCATCCGCTGCCAGTCGTGATGGTATTTTCTCTTGCAAAGACAACCAACGCTGGCTGACTTGTGCTGAAAACAATTTAATGGGCTGATGTCGAGAAACTCACGGAAGGGGAATTGAGAACTAAGAAGGAAAAGAGAGAAGCAGAGAGGGAGGGAGGGAGGGAGGGAGAGCTAAAGCAGTCCCCTGTGTCTAAGGAGCAAAACTTCTCAAGACTCGGTCTTCGGTGGGTGGGTCGGTGGCGGTGGGGGGGGGGGGGCGGCGGGGGTGCTGCAATGTGTTTTCTGCTCCCAGGGAAGACTCACCATTCTCGAGTCTAGAGTTTGATGATTAATCTTGACCATGGACTCATCTCTTGGCCAGGGGAGGGCAGGGTGCCTAACTGACAGTTCCATTGCAGTGGCTCACAATGAAGCAGCTAATCCCCCTAAGGAAAACCAGGATGTTCCAACAGAAGGAATGGAAAATGGATGTCAGGCTCTTCAAAAACCACTGACACTTGCTCTACCTTCTTCTTGTTCCATCTCCTGGGGAAAGGCAGGAAGTGAGAATTCCATTTGACTTGGCCTTTTGCTCCCACTTTCAATGGCTCATCCTTACTTAAAGGGTACATAGCCAAGTGCCAGGCACATAGTAGGTGCTTAGCAAGTAAACATGGGACACATAAATGAATGGAAAAGAGAAAAACATGTCCCCAGTGCTGAATTATTACTCCCACTTATAAACCAGATATTATACCTCACTCAAAGAAGCCTCCCTGTGTTGGGCTCTTGAGGGGCTCCCAAAGATGACACCTTCCCTGTCGGAGTTCTTAACCAACTGAGAAATAAGACAAAAGGATAAGCAAGTTGTCTTAGTCCACTGGGGCTGCTGTAACAATAATCCCATAGATTGGGTGGCTTGTAAACCATGGAAATTTCCTTCTCTTGGTTCTGGAGATGGGCAGTGGGAGACCAGGTGCCTGCCCCATCAGGAGAGAGCCCCTCCCAGCTTGCTGACTTCTCAGAGTGTCCTCGCCTGACAGGAGGGCAAAGGAGGTCTCTGGGTCTCTTTTTTCTTTTCTTCTCTTTTCTTTTTAAAGATTTTATTTATTTATCTCTTGAGAGAGAGAGCACGTGCACATGTGCACAGGGGGAGGGGCAGAGGGAGAAACCTGCTCTTCGATGAGCAGGGATCCCCATGCAGGACTAGATCCCAGGACTGTGGGATCATGGCTGGAGCCGAAGGCAGACGCTCAACCGACTGAACCACCCAGGCATCCCTCTGGGTGTCTTTCATAAGGACATTAATTCCATTCATGGGGAGTCCATCTTTGGGACGTCATTCCTTCCCAAAGGGCTCACCTCCTAATACAACAAAATGGGGACTAGGTTTCAACATATGATTGGAGAGGGTAGAGTCGATAGCACCGATGGGAACCAAAATGTCACCTTTTATTGTTAATAGGTCCTGCTATCTCTAGGCCAGAGGCTTCCCAATGCTGACCCCAGGATGAATGGATCCCTCCAGTTCCAGCGCTGGAGAACGTGAGCTTCAAGAACAACTCCCTCCTCCATAAGGACACAGGAGCAGAGGACAGCTCTCTTCTTCCCCAGTTCTCCTGCCAGATAAATCACTCAGCCTCCCCTAGAGTGGAGAGCTTAAAGGGCAGAGAAAGGCCAGGGGTTTCAGGAGCTGAGTGCTCCCCTCGTGGAGACAACACATCAAAACACCTGGTTTGGAAAAGCAGAACATTTTGTCAAAAGACTGTGCAAGTTCTCTTAAAATAGAAATGTTACAAGCCCCCAAGAGGTCATGATTACTAATATCATCAACTTGGTGACAGCAAAAGGCCAGTTGCCTGACGCCGGGACCAAGCTGACTGCCAGCCCGGGAAACAGTGGCCCGACGGTGAAGTCCAACACTCCTGAGGTCAAACTTCTGCTCTGCCTCTTAGTAGCTGTGGAAACCGAGGCTCATCGTGCTTCTGAACCCTGTTTCTGCAACTATAAAACAAGGATGATCATAGATTCCATTCCATAGGTTTGTTGGTACAGATCCCTTGAAATAATGCATTTCAAATATACAGACTTGCATCTTGCATATAGTAGGCTCCTAATAAATGTTACCTAATGCTGTTCTTATTGTGACTTTTGTCATTGGCAGTGATGGTTAGGGCCCTTGTGCTGCAGTGAAGTACAGATCTCTCTCTCTTCCTCCAGGTTGTCTGTTTGCTCATGTGCAGTAGAAAGGGCCCTGGGAGAGAAGCCTGGAGGCCCAGGTTCAAATCCAGGTTCTGGTACTTTGTAGCTGCATGATAATTGTCAAAGTCATGAACCTTTTCTGAATCTCAGCTTCCTTATCAGTTACGGGTGACCAAGAATAATAGAAAAGCTTAATTTGAACTTGAAACTTGAATTTTTCTCTTCTTTCCTCTTGGAACATCCCTTCCGTCCTCCTTCATCAAGTTCAGCCAGGGATCTTGGTTCAAAGGCTGCTCCTACAGGGAGTCATCCCTGACCCCTCTGCATGTATCCATTTGCTCCACAAATTTTGACGGGCAGTGACCCCTGTCTGCTAGACTCTGTTCTGGAGTCAGAGTGATGAATCAGCAAAACATGGTCTTGGGCTTTCTAGATTGGGAGAAACATCTTGGGACTCATCTGTATTATGTTCCCCTCTTCCCATTCGGATCTACTCTTGGTGGTGGCCATAATCCACAGAATTCAGACCTAGACACAGACAGACAGACACACACACACACACACACACACACACACCCCTTCTCTCTAGAGGAGGGACCTGTAAATCCCCTTGTTGGATTCTAGCTGATAGTACATTGCATTTCTCCAACACGCTGCTCCTGCTGCAGGCTTCCTCTCCACCCAAGTGTGAGATTCTGCAGAGGTATTGCCAAGCTTCTTTCTCGGAGCTCTCTCCAGTTGATGGTGGTGTTGGAAGGACCACCAAGGGTCTGCATGTAGGAAGGGGTGGGGATGAGAGAGGGGACTGGTCACAGGTGGATTTGTGCAGAAAACAAAACCAGACCAAGCACAAGTGGGTAGGACACGTCCTTTCCCACTGTTTCTGCCTGGGACCCCCTTGGAAAGCTTCCCTATGAAGGAGCTTGGAGCACCAAGCTTGGAAGACATGGATCTGGGCACCCCACACTGCCACTTAGCCCTGCTTACTGACAATTAGTGTGGCCTTGGGTGAGTGACTGACTCTTATAAGGCCTTGGGCGCTCCTTTCGCCCCATCTGTGAAATGGGGATGATGGGACTTACTTCCTATGATTATCATGAACATGAACGGAGATGACATATGAGAAGTGCTTAGTCTCATGGTTGGGGCATCCTTGCTCCACAAATATGAGCTGTGATTCCTATTAGGATGCGTTGCCATTGTCCTTGCAGAGGAAAAAGACCAATGTGGTTCAATAAAAATATGTAACCGGTAAAATCTATGGGCTGAAATATTCCTTCTGCCCCTCCCCACCCCAGGCTGACTCCTGCTCATACTGGCTGCAATGTCATCCCCTAAGAGAAGCCTGCCCTTTGAAGCAGTTCTTCTCAACATTGGCTGCCTGGTGCAAACAGCTGGGTAACTCTTAGGGCTACTGATGCCTTGTCCAACCCTCAAAGGTTCCAAGGCTGCCTGGACCTGGGGGTTCAAACGTGCTCCCCAGGAAACCCCAGTGCTCAGCCGAGGCTGAGAACCACTGGTCTTTGAGGCATGTGTAGGGTGATAATTCAAAGTACAGACCCTACAGCCAGACCGATGGGGTTTGAATCCTGGTTCTGTAATTCGCTAGCAAGGTAATTTTGGGTTAAGTTGTCAAAACTCTTAGTGTATCAGTTTTCTCATCCATAAAATGGGTATGACGCTAATACCAGACCCTACCTCACAGTGTCATCAGGGTTAAAAGAATTAGTATGTGATGCCTAACAGACTCATAGTAAGACCTTTAGTTAAAATTCCTTTTTAAGTTTTTAAAAATATATTTTTATTTTGGTAAAATATATGTAACAAAATTTTACCATTTTAACCATTATTGAGCATACAACTCAGTGGCATTCAGTATATCTCCAATGTTGTGCATTGGAACTATCAGCTGTTTCTAAAACTTTGTCAGCTCAAGCACCTGTACCCATTAGATAACTGCCCATTCCTTCCTCCTCTGAGTTTCCGGTAATTTCTACTTCACTGTCTCTAGGAGTTTGCCCATTCCGGGTACTTCATATAAGTGGAATCGTACAATATTTGTCCTTTTGTATCTGGCCTATTTCACTTAGCCTAATGTTTTCAGGGTTCGTCCGGGTAGTAGCGAGAATCAATTTCATTCTTTTCCCTTTTTAAAGCCTGAATAATATTCCAGTGTGTGGGTAGTCATCTGTTGATGGAAACTTGGTTTGCTTCCATCTCTGAGCTCTTGTGAATAGTGCTGCTGCCCGCATTCATGTCCCTGCATCTGTCTGAGTCCCTGCTTTCAGTCCCTTGGGCCCATGCCTAGAAGAATTAACATATGTTAATTCTACGTTTAACTTTCTACCATTTTCCATGGAGGCTACACCATTTTACATTCCAACAGCAGTGGACACACATTTCAATTTCTCAACATCTTCACCAACACTTGCTGTTTCCTTTTCTTTCTTTTCTGTTCCTTTTTTTTTTTTTTAATAATAGCCATCCTAACGGGTGTGAAGTGGTATTTCATTGTGGTTTAGCTATAATTCCTTTTGATCTCATCCAAAGTAGATTATCCACGGCCTCTCACTCTCCCACCAGTCGCAGATCTTTACTTTCCTGCTGTCATCACAGCATGTCCTTCTGTTTGTTGAACGCTTGCCTTGCTGAGTGGCCCAGGATTTGGCAGACTCTGGCTTGAGGCTGTAGGTAAGACCCGGCTGCTGTCTGGTTTTGTACGGCCCACAAGCTAAAAAGGATTTGTTACATTTTTTAACTGGTCTAAGAAATCAGAAGGAGAATACTGTTTCGTGAAATGTGGAAATCATATGAAATTCAAGCTTCGCTGTGCGTGGATGCTGCCGTTGGCGCCCAGCCTTGGCGTCTACATATCGTCCATGGTTGCTTTTGCACCATAAATGCAAAGTTAAGAAGTTGCATCGGGAACTACGTGTTCTGTAAAGCCGAAAATATTCACTACCTGGCCTGTTTCTATGTAAAGGAAAAATCTGCCGCCTCCTGAACCAGAGCCTGAGCATAAGAACACTCACCCTACCCTCTCTACAACACTGGCCGTGAACGTGGTCTATATGGTCTACAACACGTGGCCCATCTTCCACACCGACTCCAGACACAAAAATAAACCTGAGATGGAGAGAGAACTGAATGTCAAAGCTGGAACTGGGAATCTTCTAGAAAACCTAGAAGGATATATTTGTAAACTCAGCTTAGGCAAAGATTTCTTAGGACACAAAAAGTACTAAGCATATAGAGAAACAAGCCAATCGGAGAAAGACAACTATCGTATGATCTCCCTAATATGAGGAAGTCGAGAAGCAATGTGGGGGTTTGGGGGGTAGGAAAGGAATAAATGAAACAAGATGGAATTGGGAGGGAGACAAACCATGAGAGACTCTTAATCTCACAAAACAAACTGAGGGTGGCCGGGGGAAGGGGGTCGGAGAGGGTGGTGGGGTTATGGGCATTGGGGAGGGTATGGGCTATGGTGAGTGCTGTGAAGTGTGTAAACCTGACCATTCACAGACCTGTACCCCTGGGGCTAATAATACATTATATGTTAATTATAAAAAATTATAAAAAAATAAAAAAACAAATAAAAGCGGTATATTAACTGCTTTTTTCTATATGTTAACTAGAAAAAATTATTTAAAAATTATAAAGAATTATAAAAAAATAAAAAAACAAATAAAAGCGCAAAAAAAAAGTACTAAGCATAAAATGAGAAAATTGGACAATATTAACATTTTAAAGTTCTGCTCATCCAAAGATACCGCTAAGAAAATTGACAAGCCACAGATTGGGAAAAAAATTTGCCATCCATATATGTGATAAAGAAGTATGCAGAATACACAAAGAACCCCTCAAATAATAATAAAAACATAAACACAGGGATGCCTGGGTGGCTCAGTCGGTTAAGCGTCTGCCTTCGGCTCGGGTCAGGATCCCAGGGTCCCGAGATGGAGTTCCACATTGGGCTCCTTGCTTGGCAGAGAGTCAGCTTCTCCCTCTCCCACTCCCCCTGCTTGTGAGCACTTGCTCTCTCTGACAAATAAATAAAATCTTTTTAAAAAATACAACCCCCCCATAAACACACCCCCTTTTTTGGTAAATGGTCAAAAGACTCAGTGCACAAAAGATGTAAGAATGGCCAACGAGCACATGAAAAGGTGTTTGACATCATTAGTCAACAGGGAAATTCAATTGAAAACCCCAACAAAAACAATTTCACACACATGAGAAGAGACAAAAAGAGAAAGAAAAAGAAAAAGAAGAAAGACAGTCAATATTGGTACTGGGGGAGCAACCCAAGCCTCTACCGTGGTTCAGTTCTGTAATTCCCAAAGGGGAGAATTCTACTTTAGATATTCCCCGGGAGGAATGAAAACAAAAGTCCATACAAAGACTCACACATGAATGTACACAGCGCCTTTATTCCTAACAGCCCCAAACTGGAAACAACCCAAGTGGCATTAACAACAGAAAAGATTTTTTAAGATTAGGTAAATCCATGTGATGGAATACTATTCGGTAATAAAACGAAATGAGCGACGGATAGACCCAATGTGGGTGGATCTCAGAGTTATGCAAAGTGGAAGAAAGCAAACCCAAAGGAGCACATGCTGTCTGGGGCCATTTAGATGAAACCCTAGAAGAAAAAAAAAAGTCAATCTAATCTATCGGGACCAGAAGCAGATCAGGACTTGCCTCATGGGCAGGATGGAGGGAGGTACTGCCTAGAACAAGGCAAGGGAACTTTCTGGAATAATGAAACTATTCCCTAATTTGTTTTGGGTGGATAGGAATTACAGGGGTGCCTCTCATTGCCAAAACTCAGAACTAAACGCTTAAGATCATTGTATTGTATGTAGATGATGCTGTCGTTTAAATAATGAGAGAGGAACAGAAGAAAAGTGGGAACAGACCCCTTCGTAGATGCGCAGGTTCTGGGAATCAGCCTCGGCTGCCCTCCCAGAGCCCAGTCCGATTTGCAAAGGAATATGAGAAACCACGGTGCCCTGATGTCTGTGAGTTACAAATGCCCCAACGACTCATTTCCTGTTTTAACCAGAGCTCTCCCCTGAAGGAAGTAACAGCAATCATTCCTCCTCTGAGCCCTGAAGCTTGGAGTCTAGAAAGACATTTCCCGGCTGCACAAAATGACAGCACCCTCCACTCAGCGGGGAACGGCTTCCATCTGCTCTCCGTGGAAGCCCCTGGGGCCTCGGATCCGCCACTGGTCTGTCTGACCGGCCTGAAGCCCGCTCCCTCCAGCATGCTGTGTAGACCCCCTGGAGTGAGCACGGGGTGGGGAGGTCCCCACAAGACGGGGAGGTGGAGAAGCAGAGGCAGAGGTGTCTCTAGTTTTATTCTCTAGAAGGCAAGTGAGGGAAAGCTGTCTCCACGAGACAAGTTAAGACCCTGAATTCCTTTAACTCCGAGGCCAGTGTCAGAATCTGCTTGCTGTCGGAGTTTCCGAGGGCTGCGGTAGCACGTCATCTCCAAATGAGTGTCTTAAACAGTAACAACTTACCTTCCAGTGCTGGAGGTCAGGTGAACAACCCAGGCCCCATCGCGCCAAAACCAAGGTGTCTGTAGGGCTGTGTTCCTTCTGGAGGTTCTAGGGGAGAATCCATTGCCTGGGCTTTTCCAGTTCAGAGGCTGCCTACATTCTTTGGCTTGTGGCCCTCTTCCCCATCTTACTGCCCTTGGAGCTCCTCGTTACCTGGGTAATCCAGGATCATCTCCCTGCTTTAAAATTAGCTGAGAGCAAGCTTAGTTCTTCAATCTCAATTCCCCTTGCCGTTCTGGGTCACCAATGCCCAGGCTCTCTGATTAGGAGAGCAACCTCCTCGAGGGAGCCATTATTCTGCCATCGACTCCCCCTGATGTCCCAGCCCAACATTAATTCACAACCTCCTCACCCTTGTAGAATGGACCTGGACTGATAGTTTGGTTCTGAGATTTACAAGGTATATGGATAATGATAGCAACAACAGCAAAGCAATAATGATGCTGACCACACATGGTCACCACACATGAAGAAAATGCCATGAAGGAGGCACAGGGGACACATGGTCTCACTTGATCCTTCTAGGACCCTGAAGGAGTAGGCTGATATCATTATCCCCATTATAGATGGGGAAACAGATCTGGGCAGTATAAATAACCAGCCCAAGGTTGCTCAACTTTTCATGGTGGACCCAAGGTTGGAACCCTGTTTTGTCTGACTCTAGAGTCTTTGGTCTAAACAACAAATGTCTTAAGAGCAAACCTGTACTACGTCTCCAAGTCTTTTTTTTTTTTTTTTTTTTTTTTTCCTGAGCAGAGATTTTATATGAGGATTAAAGAGAACATCTGTCCAATGCTGAGCCCATAAGAGAACCCCAACCATGGAACTTTTATAAGTGGCTCAAAGATGGTCTTGTTGCCTCTTTATACCTCTCCTGTTCTTTCCTTCATTCTTTCCTTCCTTCCTTCCATCCATCCTTCCATCCATCCATCCATCCATCCATCCATGGCATCTTTTAAAATGGATGCAATCTGGTGTAATAGTGAAGATCTAGGCTTGACGTTCAGGCTATCTGGGTTCAACTTGTGGTTTTTAGCTGCTTCTGCGTGGGCCCTTATCACCTTTATAAACCTTTCCTATTGGTAGAAATCGACATGGAATTATATCTACCTTACCAAGCTGTTGGGAGCATCCAACAATCAGGGACGCATACCACACAAGATAAACTCTTATGACTGAGCCACTCCTGTGCGTTCATTACTGAAGCAGGTGGTGCGAGTGGGGAAAGTATGACCTTTGTTCACAAGGATATCTCTCTCTCTCTCTCTCTCTCTCACACACACACACACACACACCAGTTAATGACATAAAGTGGGAAATTAGGAAGGATTCCAAACTGGAGCCTGAGACAGTAGATAACATGGTTCTAATTCATGGTTAGGAAATCCATGAAGGACGAGGTCATCATGTACTCAGAGAAAGGCGGGGCTCAGTAATAAAGAGCGCAGGGTGAATCACACATCCCATCACTGCCTGCAGTCCTGGAAGAGGCCCTCGACGTCCTGCGGGGCTATTTCAGTTACCAGATGTGGTCTAGCATAGCATGTCTCCCACACAGCTGTCCACATATGAACTTTGCCATTTGCGCCATATCTGGCCCCGGCTCGTCTAGTATTCCCTTCATATTTTTCTTTAAAGCAATCCACTACTTATAATTAACCACATTTATATAAAATGGAAACTTTATGTCACTGTGTTAATGGAAGACTGATTTGCTGGCCAGGGATAGAAAGAAACCGAGAACGGATACATTGACTATTAAAAGTAATACACGATTTGTCCATACACCTCTTCCTGTTATTCTGTATCCTTCCCATGGTTGGCATAAAATACTTCAGGAGACGTCATTCTCATAGAAGGAATGGAGGATTCTGCAGGTTTGGATGCTTGATGCCTAAGCTCTCTGCTTTGCCGTTTCTGACCGTTGAGATGGGCTGCTCATCCTAAAAGTCACCGTGACTGAGAAATGCCTGAGCCCAGCAGGGTACACAGAAGCTCATTTAGTTCCCACAAAGTTCCCATAATGATGTATGGTTATTGAGGTTGTATCGATGAGGAAACCAAGTCACAGAGAGAGGAAGTGACTTTGCCCAGTGAAGAGCAGGAATGTGAGCCTGAGCCCATCTGAGTACAAACCCTTGAGTGGGGCACAAAACTATGCATAAGTCTGTGGTCTAGGCTCCACCTGCGGGGCGAGAACAATCAAAGTAGTGAATGCTTAAGAAGATGCCCTGGGGGAAAGGAGGGGAGGATATTTAATTGGCACTTAGCATGGACCAGACCCCCTTCAAATACTCTGTCTGTGTTAATTCATCTCCTCTTCATAGCTGACTTGTGATGGAGGTCTTATTACAGTTCCCATTTTACAAACGAGAATGTTGAGGCACAGAACCTTTGATTAACTTGGAACTGGTAAATGGTGAACCTGGATTGGAACCCAACGCGTCTGTCTGCAGAGCCTGGGTCTGGCTGCTGAGCCCGCGTCCGCACAACCGATAAAGGCATCTTACAGATGGCATGGCGGTTTATGTCATCACCTGTGACAGTTTCCCCACGGCAACTGAACACTTATCAATCGGCCCCAGGTCTTATCTGGCCCCCGCCAAGCCACACCTTGCTTTATTTCCTCTTTGAGATGGAATTCGGATGACCGTCGCCTTCTATGAAATTAACCTCATTTCCACAAGGTGCTCATTCATTCAGTCCTCTAACTGACATCTGGGAAGTATCATCGATGCCCACTCTGTGCCAGGAGCTGGGCCATGAGTCCAGAAACAAGAGAGCAGTCATGTGTGATGCTCAGATGGGAGAACCGCAGTCACACAGACCTGGGACTAATGTCCACGGCCAGCGTGCTCCAGCCGTGGGACCTTTGGTATAAAACCTTCTGAGAATCTGTTTCCTCATCTGTAAAATATGAATCCTACAGCTACCCATAACTTCTTTTTTCCCCATCATTTACTTTTTGGAGAGAATTTTTTGGGTGAGGGTTTACTTAATATCTCCTTAATTCATTTCGTCCCATTGAGTGGACGGTGTTGTGATCATTTTCATATGTTTCTCTTTGTTTGCTGATTGTAAAAGTAACCCAGGCTCAAAATCGTATGTCTCATAGCTTAAGGGCCAGATGTATTTTGCAAGTCAGGTTTTTTTTTTTCAGATTTTAGAAGTGTTTTATTTATACTGAATATAAAATTAACTGCTTAATACTTCAGAGAATTGTATGAATATTCTCAACATGTGAGATCATTAAGAGCCTCACATACACCCAGAGGAGTCCAGACTTGCCATCAAATAAGCCTTGTGGATTCTGAAATTGCCGGTGAGGAATTATGAATGAGACCTGCACATGGGATAGTAGAAAATTTGGAAAAACACAGTCAAGTACTAAAAATAATCATGTTTATAAGATATAACTACTGAAATTTCCATGTACCTTTTTTTAAAAAGAATTAATTTATTTATTTTAGAGAGAGAGAGAGAGAGAGAAAACACGCATGGGTGGGGGGATGGAGCAGAGGGAAAGGGAGAGAGAAAGCAGAAGCTTCCCTCACTGAGTTCAAAGCCTGACCCAGAGCTGGGTCTCAAGACCTTGAGATCACGACCTGAGCCGAATCAAGAGTTAAACGTGTAACCAACTGAGCCATCCAGGTGCCCTTCCATGGATCTTTTCTAATTTGTTGAATTATTCAAGGATATTATCAAACACCTACTAGATGCTCCCGGCTAATGGTTCTCAGTTAGAGGTGATTTTGTCACCCAAGGGACATTTGGCAATAACTGGAGACATTTTGGTTGTCATAACTGGGGGGTGGGGGAGGAGGGGCACCACTGGCATCTCACAAGGAGAAGTCCTCCCGAGAAGTCCTCCCTAGCAGAGGCCGCCACACACCCTGCAATGCGCAGGACCCCGCAACAGAGAATGCCCCAACCCCAAATGTCAGTAGGGCCATGACTGAGAAACCCTGGTCCAGGTTCTGGGCATAGAGCAATAAACAAAACAATTAATGTTTTGTTTATTTATTTATAAAAAATAAATGTTTTGTTTATTAAAAAACATTTATTATTTTTAAATGTTTTTTAAATGTTTTTTATTAAAAAACATTTATTATTATTAAAAAATGTTTTGTTTATTATTTATTTATAAAAAAAATTAATGTTTACTTTGCATTTATAAAATATATACACACAAACAGATATATGTGTTTTAAAAATTTGGTATTTTTCACTATATAGCTTTTTACCTAACATTGTTTCATAAACAGTTTGCGATATTACAAAAAATTCTTCAAACACATGAGTTTTATCCCTGTAATACATTCTTTCAGAAAGATGTAAACATTTTTTTTAGCCATTCTTTCTTTTTTACTTTTTTAAAAGATTTATTTATATATCAGAGGGGAGCGGTAGGCAGAGGGAGAAGGAAAAGCAGGCTCCCCACTGAACAAGGAGCCGGTGGGGCTTGATCCCAGGACCCCGGGATCATGACCTAAGCCGAAGGCAGACACTTAACCACCCAGGTGTCCCTAGCCATTCCTTTCTATTAAAATAGATTTCCCCCCATTTTTTCCTGTTGTTTAAAAAATGCCATGATGGATAGCCATACATCCACATGCCTGATTATTCCATTCGATTCTAAGGCTTGAGATTCATTCTAGAGGCGAGGAGATTGAATCAAAGGGTTATACCCTTAAAAGTCAGCCTTGATGTACATGGTGAAATTTCTTTGCAGAAAGGTTGTCCCAGTTGTACTTGGTGTAAGCGTTTACATTTAAAAATCATCTTAATTTACATTTAAAAAGCATCTTAAGGTGTTGAATAACAGAGCTAGTTCAAGCTAGCAATAACACTTCTAGAAAATTCTGTAACTGGAAGAGGCCTTCAGAAAGTGGAGAATGTAGTTGCTTGGGTTCAAGTTCTACTTGCCATCTGAACCTGCGTGGATCAAACATATTTCCTCTCAGTCAATCCCATGGTGCTCATTGTATTTTAATCATCCCAGAATGCAAACTGATGGGATTCAGTTCAAAGACTGAGCGGCAAAGCATAATTAAGAAGTGACTGCCTTATGGGAAAAGGTGAAAAGAGCTCAGGGTCTGAGAGCCAGGCTGTAGAAACCCCTGGAAGGGGAGTGTGGGGGGATCACCATTTCCAAGCACGGACATTCAGTAAATAAAAGAGGAGGAGAGGAACACTTCTGGTGAGGGGCAGGGGTTCACAGGGTAATGAGATCTGCTTGAACAATGAGAATTCCAGAGTGAAATCTCCAAAGGAAACTTCCCTGTGATTCTCAAGAAGAATAATCCGTCAAGGAAATGATAGAATTCCTTTTCAAGAGTTGGTAGGTAAACGGGCAAGGGAATGCCGGCCCATCAGATAATGGGATTTTGTTCTCCGGAGGGTGTTGCATGAGAATTTAGCAGGCCCGGTAAGATTCTCCCTTCCTCAGGAGGTGAATGAGTGCACACAGCATCTGCTATAAGTCACAGTTGAGTGGAGAACCTCGATTCGAAGGAAAGAAGATGCATTCTATCTGAGACTGAACACCAGCCCAGCACCAACAAAAAGCTCTTTTTTTTTTTTTTTTTTCTGTGAAGAGATGGATCATGAATGTTTTTGGCTGTGTGGCCCTCCAGGCTGCGCCAGCTGCTGGGCTCTGCCTTTGTTGGCCGAAAGCAGTCATTCACAATGTGTGAATAAAGTGCACGGCTGTGTTTCAATAAAACTTTATTTACAAAACCGGACAGTGCTCAGGGAGCATGACTTGCTGATCCCTGATCCAGAGGAACGGGAAAGGAGCAGCATCAGGAAATAAGGAGATGTGGGTTCAAATGCCCTTTCTACCCCCTACAGGCCGTGTAACCCCAGGCAGATTAATTGACTTTTTCCGACATCGCTTTTCCTGACCCTGAAAAGCAGTTATTTGGAGTAGGTACCTTATGAATTTGTTCTCAGAATACAATAGAACAATGCCTGAATAATGTTGAGTGTGGGTCTAAGCACACAGAAGATTTGAAATAAGAGCAGGAGAAGAAAAAATAATTTTGCTAAGGTCTTTATCCCCTGGTATTTAAGTTTGTGGAAATGTTTCCTCCAAAAGCCACCAACTCCTGAAGTTCATTTTATTTGTTTATTTAGATTTTATTTATTAATTTGTCAGAGAGAGAGAGAGAGAGCAAAGCAGGGGGAGAGGGAGGAGGAGACTCCCCAGTGAGCAGGGAGCACAATGAGGGCCTCGATCCCGGGACTCAGGAATCATGACCTGAGCTGAAGGCAGATGCTTGGTGGAAGGAGCCACCCAGGTGCCCCAGTTCATTTCTTCTAATACGTGTCCCCGTCACCTACACACATGGGTGATTTGTCTTGTGGGATCCCGGTGCCCGTGTCTTGGCACCTCGTGGGTGACTTGTGGGGTCTCTCAGAGCAGGAGTGGGGACGAGGATGGGGGGTCCATGGTTTAGGCAGGGAAAGCAGCCAGGAGATGGGGAGCGGGGGAAGCAGGACAGGGCAGGGAAGACGCCATGGGGAGCTTTTTCTCAAGCGGAGTCCAGCTTTGGCCTGACCCCACAGGGAGCCCCGGAATATATATGGTGCCACAGCGTTAGCCTCACCTGTAGGCAAAGGGACCGGCCTTGCACACTTGGGACAGCGGGTTACTGGCCGTGGGCTGTCCTCATGGAGGGTGAGGCACTCAGGTTACATAGAAGTCTCTGTGTTCCGAGGTCATGCCCTAAGCCACCCGTGAAGCGTCGCCGGCTTATAGAAAGAGGAAGAAGGGCAGGGCCAGGGTGGCTAAGTCATCATCTGTCACTCCAGAGACAAATTGTTTAGCTTAGAGGCTGAGCCCAGGAATGGTGAGGACCTTGACGGTGATGTTCTCATTCTGTAGGCACAGGAAATGGCTGCTTTCCCGGTGACCTGTGGCATTTCCTTCGCCCAGAGGAGCGAGTGGCCTCATGCAGATGACCCAGCACTGGGCTTGGCACGGTGGCCCTAACGTCACAGTTAGCACCTGCGGGGGGTTTTGGCCTCTTGTGGGAGTGGCGTCCAATTCTGGCTCTGCCACTTGAGCCAGGGGACCCTGAGCCGATGACTCAGCCGCCCTCAGCTTTTAGTTTCCTCATCTATAAAATGGGAATGGGACTATTCTTAATTCATAGGGGTTTTGTGAGGATTAGAGTTAATGTTTATAAAATACTCAGTACAAATTAGTGTTTACTACAGGGTAACTTTTTTTTTTTTTTTGTCTTTTTCACGTTGTTGTGGTGGTGTGTTTTGTTTGTTTCATTTTTGTTTCTGTTTTTTTTTGTTTTTTTTTTTTTTGGTTTTTGCTTGTTTTTCAAGACGCAGCGTGTTCCGGTGGGCTCCCTGTCCAGCGTGTGACTTCAGATTTTTGCCATATCTGTTACCACCTGTCCTATTATGTATTTAACATACATTAACAGTCTCTTTAAAAAAAAAAAAAACCCTTTAAACACTATAAACTTGTACAGAAGGCCAGTGTGACAATGGTTCGGGTGAACTAGTGCGTGGCCGTGTCAGGTTTGCCGTAAAGGAGACCTATTAACATCATTGACACTGACATTGAACGGCTGCTGGTTCTGTATCCTACCCGCGAACTTGCATTAACCCGTTTCATTCCTTCCTTTTAGAATCAACTTTTTGGCACTCCCTCCGCTGAATGAGGTCCCCTCTTTGCTCCTGCATGAGCTCACTGGTGTGTTCCTATAGTGGCTTTCTTGGCTAGGAATTTCATGCATAATATCAGGGGATCCCCCCCCCCCCTTTTAAATATCTCGGGCTCTGAGAGATTACAAGGAAGTGGTTACTCAGCGGAGTGCTCACAACTGATTACAGGGAGCAGTGGAAATCCCCCTTCCTGCCTAAAATAACTGGAACTGGAACACGACAATATAAGCTTTGTCCAGGCCTGAAACAATATCCTTTCCAAGTGGATTTTGTACGGAAATACTTACCAGTCTATGGTGGTAGTTCTCACTGACAGGCTAGAAAAAGGTTAGTCATTCCGTGTTCCATAGCTAAAAGGGCCATTGTTAGTAACGATGAGTCCCAGAGGAACGAAATTTAAGTAAGTGGACGTGGTCATATTGGATTCACCCGACTTCTCCCTGCCCCTCATCTCATTTGATCTCTTTACTCTCACAAAAATCTAATTCCAGAAATAGACGTGCTCTCCATTTATTCAATTACTTTTATTGCAGGTCTGTCGGTGACAACCTTCTCCTGGACCCTCCCTGGCAGATTCTGGCGAAAGGAGAGAAGGATATGCCCAGGTCCTTATGGCAGAGCAGAGTTCAGAGTCGCTGAGTCAGGACGAATGTCTGTGAGTTCAAATTCCGCAGCAATTTTGAGGCCATGTCTCACGTTGGGTCAGAAAGCCGGTAACTAGAATGAGGGCAGGTGTCCAGCCTGCATCTGACTCAGGGTGAAGAGATGTGGGATTTGGTTTGGAGGGACAGCCTAACTTTGAAAGGTTATTCTGACTCTTGTAGACTTAAAAAAAGAAAAAGAAAAAAAGACTGGGCAGGATCTTCAGAAATGCTTCACCGCCTGTTTTTTAGAAGTTGTATTTGTTATCACCTACAAAAATTCATTTGAGGCTAAGAGGAAAGGGGGGCAAGAATCAAAATGGGAAGCCATAAAAGAACTTTTTTTTTTTTTTTTAGTTCCCAAGAAATTTTGTTCTTGCTGGTCATATTAGCCAGTGTTAAGATTTTTCTCCAGGCCTGAACTCCTGGCCTATGATTTATGGAGATAGAGAACCCATGTCAGGGAAGATTTCCTTCTAAAGGAAGAAAGGGGGCAGAGTGTAAAGGTCATTTGGGCTCCCCGTTCCTGGCTGAGGTCAGTATAGGTCGACACTCTCCACGCAACTCAGGGAGGGTCTCCCTCCCACAGGCTGGGGGTGGGGTGCGGTGGGAGGGGCCCAGGATGTGGATTTACTCCTCCCACCACGTGAGGCCCAGTGACTAGGGTTGGGGTGGGGGGACTTTGGAGCTCACTCAAGAGTTTTCTCTTTTTTGCCTCTCCTCTCAATTTTTCTCACCAGTGTCTGATTTGCACATTGAATTTACATGACACCCAACTCTGCAGTCCCAGGCTTGCCCAGGGGTAGTCACAGGAGAGAGAGAAAAACAATCATGCTGGCGATGTTGGCAATGGTGCCTGTCAGCTCTCCAAGGAGCTTGAGCTGGGAGGACATGCCTGCTCCTTCCTTAGGAGGCAGAACCCTCTTGCTCCGTAGTGCAGAAACTGGTCTACAAATTCATGTTTTTCTCAGACCAGGGTGCCTAAATGTACGCCAACTGGTGTACCTGGTATTCAAAGTAATAGTCATCTCTGTGTTCCAGAATGACCTGACACGAATGTCCAGGGAATCGTGGAGAGCTGTCATGGCAGCCTGGTCTGTAATCACTGAGTACACGCAGAGAGTGTTCTGGTTGGGTATGGACCCCAAGCATAGTCAGTGGCATTCTTACCTGGGACTTTTGTTAGGACCAAAGGGAAAACCTGTGCCTGTGTGCATGTGTGTTTCCTTTGGACTCAGAGTCCACGAGGATCATCTCTGCCTGAAGCTACAGATGACAGCCTTGCTGTACTCATGTGGAGACAGCGTACCTGGAAATAACGCCAACATAAAGGAAAAGAAAGCCAAGAAATGGAGAACGGTGTGCTCCTGCTAACTGCATTTACATCCTGGATCCAGCTATGCCTGAAGTCAGCAGTAAATTTGGATGCTTCGGTTATATAAGATGATAATTTCCTTTGTAATTCTTAAACCAAGTTGAGTTATGTCACTGTCACTTGCCACACAGGTAGTCTTGCTATGACGTCGACAGGCTTCGGACGTGAACTCTAAGTAGACAGGTAAATACTCATCTCGGTTAATGACCGCACTTTGCACGAGAGAAACCCTCTAATCCAAGACTCAAGTGCTTACTCTCATCTATGCTCAAGGGTAGACTTTGATTTTAAGGAATCGGTCTGCTTCAGCAGTCAATGCTTTTTCCAAGGGGAAACAAAAATCTATTCTAATTGCTATTGAAGAAGCATTTATGGCATAATTTGGGATCAGTCCATGCTACCAAATGTTGGTATCTATGATGAGTTCAAAGCATTTCTTTTTTTTTTTTTTTAGATTTTATTTATTTATTTGACAGAGATCAAACTAGGCAGAGAGGCAGGCAGAGAGAGAGGAGGAAGCAGGCTCCCCTCTGAGCAGAGAGCCTGATGCGGGGCTCGATCCCAGGACACTGGGATCATGACCTGAGCCGAAGGCAGCAGCTTTAACCCACTGAGCCACCCAGGTGCCCCCAAAGCATTTCTTTAATC
>RCUC01158850.1:0-14459 GCA_003697995.1 Taxidea taxus jeffersonii
CCTACCCTGGCAGGCCAGTGAGCATCCTCAGGCTTACAGATGGGGCCGGGGATGTCACGGCCAGGTGACGGCATGGCCTCCATTTCCTGCTCCACTAAGTACAGAACTTCAAATCAGTCCCACACTCCCCCACACTGTCTCCTTATTTCTCCATTCCTGGATTTGTCCCAACCTCAGGGCCCTGAAATGGAAGCAAGCGAAGCTCAGAGCTCCCTGCCGCCTGCTCCGCCCTGAGCCTCAGTAGGTTTGGAGGTCGGGAAGGCGACAGGGAAGACAGGGGCCTTTCACTGGCCTCTGCCTGCAGCTGACACCAATTGACTGATTGATTTCCTAATTGTCTGCTTAATCCGGTACAAGAGGGTGGATTTATTATTTAAGCAAGTCAACTCAAAAAACAACAAAACAATGTGGCCTCCCAAGAACCAGCGGCAGCTGAGGAGAACAAAAAAATGGGAAGAAAAAAAAAGTGGAAACGAGGACGGAAGAAAAGCTTCCACACTGTGAAGATTTTTACTTAATGAGACAGCAGCCTAGGACAGCTACCAGGGACCAAGCCCTTGGTCACAGAAGTCCCCAGGGCTCCTTTCCCCAGCCTCCAGCCTGGGGTGATCATAGGACCTGCAGCACATTTGACTGTGGAAGGAGAAACCAGAGGGAGAGAGAGATTTGGCTCTGGCGTCTTCTTCCCTCCCTAGCCAGAGTACGGTTTAGGAAAGGTCTCGCCATCCCGTGTGGATGTGGAGCCACCGCTCCCCAGAGCCTCCGACTCGCCCTCCTTCAAGGGAGGCAGACAGCCCTGGCATCAGCATGCAAGGAAACCCAAGCGTTCCCGAGCAGAGAGCATCCTCTGAGCCCATGTCTCTTCCTTTCTTTCTTGAAGAAAAGTATTGTCTGTGATCATGTGGCCACAAATTGTGTTGGTTAAGAGAGCACCTCTCTCCCCACGGGAACCTTGGTGTGTTGGTGTGTGAACCACTGTGCCTGCAAATCCAGAGCCACTCCCAGAGATCCAGAAAGGAAGGTCACACTCCGCCACAAATGCTTGGAGCTAGGAGAACACTGCTGGGGGCGGGGGGGTGGGGGTGGGGGTGGCTAAAACGGGAAGAAGGAAGGTGGCCACTGTGGTCACCTGTGCTCCCCAAGGCAAACGCAGAAGGTGCCTAGCCCTAAACCCCAAGGACATCTGTATTCTCCCCCCACCTCCTGCCCCAGGAGGTTGTGCTAGCTTGTATGTGGCATGGCTCAGGTCCCATGCAATCATCCCTTGACCCCAGGACCCGACTGGGCACTCACAGGACTCGCTGACTCCCAACCACAGGTACCTACTCCCCAGAGCTGTTTGGAATCCAGTCTCCTCTGATGAGGCTCTGGGCCTGCATGTGGGAGGGTCAAGATCCCAGTGATGACCCAGGTTCAGGCTTTTCCCAGCAAGGCTTGAGCTCCAGAAAATTTCAGATACGAGACCCAACCGAGCAGGGGTAGGAGTGAGAGTAGGAGGCTGGTTATCTGGCCCAGTTGCTCCCCTAAGCTTAGCGAACAGGAGTCACCCAGGGCCTCCAGCTTAGTGATTGAAGCCAGAGGAGCCAGCAGTCTTGTCCCTGGAGCTACTGTTTGGCTGGCCCTTCCGAGGCTCCATGTGGGAGGACTGCCCTCTATTGGTCCCTGAGCTGGGACATGGCCACGGTCACCAGGGCCAAGCTCACAGCTAAGCATCCTCCCAAAGTTTGGCTTCAAGTTGGCTACTCTATGGGGGGTCAGGTGCCAGGTAGAGCAGAGGCAACTGTCACCTCCAAGAAAGCAAGCAAGTCTAAGTCACACACACACACACACACACACACACACACACACACACACACAGGCTTGCCCACACCCTTCCTTCGCCCATCACCCCACCCATCCCCCAGCCATTCTCAGGAATTCGCCATCACACTGCCTCCTATCTCTCTCCCACTCACACCCGTCCCCAGCCCTCCTCCCCTCAGCCAACTAAAACCCCGAGCCTGCCCTTGCCAGCTTGCCCCCTCACACACATGTTCACACCCTCGTGGTCACACCCGTACCAACGTAATGCTGCCCGGGACCAACCCTGTGGTCTCCGGCACTGAGCTCTCTAGAGCTACCTGGCACTTGTAAACATTCAACTGAACACACACAACCATGCTTTGCAGCATTGGACCAGGGCCCTTTCTCTCAGAATTTGCAAGCACTTACCCCACAAACTGCTTTCCAATCCCTGCCCATCATTGTCCCCAGCTCCTCCCAGATCTCTCCTGCTCCCTTCAGATAATTAAAGTTAGGCTGTGTGTGTTTGTATGTATGTGTGATCTTATTTTTTAAACACACACCCCCACACGTACATATGCGTGTATATATACAAACACACACAGCAATTAGATCTATCCTTTCCTGCAGTCGTCCCTCTTGTGCAGCAAAACCTCAGCAATGCACATGTCCCCACATCACCACGAGATGAACCATCTCCTGGTCCTGGGCTCCTGATGTCACACACACACACGCACACGCACTCACACAGTTGCACCCACCCCCCCAGCTCCCTGGTGTTTCTCCAGGGACACAACCCACCTCCCACCCACCTCCAGGGCATCTGAATGGGCCCCTTCAGATGAGCTAAGTACCAGGAGGGCTCTGCTTCCACGCCCCCCAAGCACACAGCCAGTGGACATGTCTTTAGCTGAGTCTGACCAGGGTGGGTCTGGGTATTATTAGGCTGCACAGACAGCACGGAGGCATATGGTCTCGTACACAAGAAATAATGTTCATGTTAAATCAGACCTCATGCATAATGCATGGTGCCTGATCTCACATTATTTTGGGTGTTCGTCAAAATCAGTGTTCTTTCTTGTGAGGGCTCCTGAAAAGAAGGGGGAAAGACGTTTGCTAATTGCACCCACAGCCTGGACCCAGGGAGCCCAGAGTGCCCTGGGAGCGCCCCTCTGGCCCCACGTCACCCACCAGTGGGGCTCGTCCCTCTGTCCCCTCTGTCTTTCCCTGTGGAAGGAGGGGCTGACTGGGGTTTGTAGCAGGCGTGAGGCCCCGTGTTATTTTTATTTCTTTTCTCTCGGCTCTCTGTCCCCGGAGGGTTCTGGGGAATAGCAGTGGCTCCATCGTTCTCACACCCGATTCATTTGCCGTTTTATGAACTCCCCGTTGATTCATCGCCTCCCTAAGTCAATGATTCACTCCTGATGGCTTTTCAGAAATCCTTCTTCAAAGGCTCCAGATTATTCAGCTCTGAACAGGAGCAGACCCGGACCCCGCGCAGCTACTGCTCTCCCTTTTTTGGGTGGGAAATTGTCACGGTCTTTCTCCTTTCCCTGGGGCTGGCACCCTGAGAGGAGGGAGTGTTTCCTCCATGTAGAAGCTGCTAGAGTTAACCCCCCAGAGCTTGTGGGCAGACCTGGCTCTCCAGGAAGGCCCCCTCCAGCCGTTGTGGGTCACCTGCCTTCTCCCATTGTCATTAAAGTGCCCAGGGAAGCTCTGCATCTTACATCTTACGGGAAGCAGACAGCAGAAGGGTGAAGCACAGGATCTGTAGGGCCAGACAGATTGGGGTACAAATCCTAGCTCTTCCTCCTTACAGCTGTGTGACTTCAGGCCAGCTACTTAGCCTTTCTGTGCCTTGGTTCCGTGATACGTTGACAAGGACAATTCCTACATCATAGAGCTATTTTGAGAATTAAGTGGGGTAATGCACATAGAGTGCTTGGCATCAGTAGGTGATGAATGAAAGCTGTTTTATTGTGGGGCACATGCAGGGCCTTATACAGAAACAAGTGAACGGGAAAGACGACCAAAATGTAATGAACTTTGACCATGGCCACCATACTGCCCAAGGCATTCTGACACAATACTTATCCAGCACTTACCTCAAACTTACTCTCATTATCTTGCATTAATTACTCTTATTTTGCAGATGAGCAAACTGGTACCCAGAGAGTTTTAGTGACCTATCCAAGGCAGCATGACTAGTTAACAATCAAAGCTGCAATAAAACCTACTTTATCTGACACCTAGGATCTATTTACATTCCCTGCTGGGGCGAAGAACAGCAGCAGTGCTTGGGGCATGTACCCAAAGCAGAGGAGCTTCCAGAACTCAAGACTGGGCCAGAGCTAGAAGCTTGGGGATGAAGCATGTGGGAGCTAATGGACTATGATCTGCTCCTGTCCACCACCTTGCCATCAGGTAAGTCCCATGAGGCCCAGGGAAGTTAGATGCCTTACCTGGGATCACCCAAGAGGTCAGGAAGCCCTCCCAATGTGTCCATTCGGAGAGCTGCATACTGAGCAACCAAATAGAGGCAAAGAAGGTGGGCCCTGGTGTCTGTCCAGGCTTTCATTCTGGCTACACCACCTGCTGCCTGTGGGACCTTGGGCAAGCTACTTATGCTCTCCATACCTCAGTTTCCTCATCTATCAAAAGAAAATGATAGTACCTGCCTGGCAGGACTGCTGAGAAATATACATAAACACTTCAAAGAGTGCCTGTCATGTTGTAAGTACACATTAAATGTCAGCTATAAAATTAATTTTATATGTACAATATATATTACTATATTATTGCTGGGCTGAATCAGTGTGGGAAAAATGATGCCTAGTGCTTCCCCCACCCCTAGAATTATTGCTCTTATTTCTCAAAACCATTCTGGAAAGACAAGTTCAAGGTCTCCATCCTCACTCCACAGATGAGGAAATAGAGACCTAAGGACATTGAGGGACTTGCCCAAAAGGACCCAGAAAGTTAGTAGTAGGTGCAGTCTCCCAACTTATCCCTTACTTCTGCCTCTTCATGGTAACCCCATGTCCCCAAGAATGTGCACTGAGCTCCTTCTAAGGCTCTGTGTAGGATCTGGGGAGATAGTTCCCACATGATCGGAGAAAACCTCATAGATGGTACCATTAATTAAGCTGGGTCATGAAGAGTGAATAGGAGTTTGCCTTGGGGCTCCCTGCTCAGGGCTTGATCCCAAGAAGGCAAAACCACTCAGCCCCAGTGCCCTCAAGACCCCACTCATTGCCCCTTCCTGAACCTTATCCTTCTTGCTCCCCTACCCAGGACCCTTCCACTAATGGGCTCTTACCTCCTCCTCTGATCCCAGCACAGAAGGCTCAACTCAGGATTAAGGGTCCCCTTGACTCTGGGGAGCCACCTGCTATGAGACTAAGTCTGACTATAGATTCCTTCAGATCCCACCCTACTGAGAGGTTGGCCATCAAACTATGCTACAGGGCATCCTTACATCAAAGATGGGGTCCAGGTACCTGAGTCCAGACTTCACTCCATTGTCCATCTTCCATATAACCCAAGTTGGGTCTCCCCTGGAGTTTAATATGTGAAGTGGGCATTCCCTCATTTATCCTTCCATCTAGCCAGCCAGCCAGCCATCCTACATCCATCCACTAGCTCATCCATTCATCAATCCACCCATCCACTCATCCATTCACCCATGAAACCCTCAACCATCTTCAACCAACCATCCATTCATCTACCTAACCATCCACCACCCATCCACTCATTCAATCATCCAGTTTAACAATCAGGCCCTATGTTGAGCACTGAGAACACAGAGATAAATCAGACCAAGCCCCCTGTCCTTAAAACACTCCTGCATTTGCTTCTTCTCCTCCCTACCTCTCAGTCATGTAGTATAGGCATGTGAGGGCCCAAGTGAGACCATTGTTTGGGAGGAAACAATGAGGCTATTGTTACATCTATGCATCTTGTGTGTCAAAGCACCAAGAACCTCCATGCTCCATTCATTTCTTTAGGGCCCCACAGAAAATGCAGTCAGTATGGCTTCTGTATGGCCCTAGGAGGACTTAGGCTCTGATTTCTCACTCTAGGGATATGAAGTGCTGACCTGAACTAGAGAGATTTCAAAGGAAGTAGAGGGCAGGAAGGCACTTATGAACATAACTTCTGCCAAGGCCAAAGAGCACCACTGAGACTCAGTTTTTCTACCAGAAATGGCAGCAGCATCTCAGCACCAGGGACATATGGAGAAATATTCTGTCCCAGGCCTGTCACCACCTGTGTGAATTTGAGTAGTCCCCGCCATTCTCCAGACCTCAATTTCCCCACCAGTATAATGTGAGGGGTAGTCCTCTCAGCTCTGAGGTGGTCCCTCTCAATCACTGCTTCCCTTCTAGCCTGGGTGGGCCTGCCCCTCTGACAATGGGGCCTCTCTGAGTGGCCCACACAGGAGGAAGGGTAGGAGATGACGTGGTGGGTGTCCACGGCCCCGAGTCCTCTGACTATTCAACACCCGCTACTGCCCCCCCCCCCCCCCCCCCCGCGGGCACAAACAACCCTTAGTCGCCTCCCCCTCCCACCCCCCAGAATCCGGGCACAGCTGGGGCTTGCTATGCCCTGGCCATCCCATGAATCACCCCTCTATGGTCCCGGAGGGGAGTGGTCCAGGGAGCATCCTACGCCCCCCATGGGGTGAGAGCCAGAATCGCAGCCCTCAAGTAGGCAGTGTCCACAGGAACAATGGGGGCCTGTGGCTCACAGCAGGAATGCAGCCATTGTCCTGCCCTGGCCCCCAACCCCAGGGCCTCAGGTCCCCAGGCCAGGCAGGCTGGCGTGGGTCGGTGCGTCAGGCACTCGTGTGCCAGGGCCAGGACACATGGCCTGCCGGTTCCCCTCTCTGGGTGGGTGGGCCCATGGGCCGGACCCCATCCCCACATCCAGCCTCACAAAGGATCCCGTGCACAGAGGGAAGAGAAGCAAGAGGGCCCAAAGAAGCCAAGCCAGCCTCCAACCCACCCATCCCTGGGGTACTTGGAGCAGACTCAGAGAAGGGGCCTCGCAGCTCTGAGACCTAAGCTATACATCACAGTGGGGAGGGGCACCACATTAGAATAATGCAGGATTGGAGTGGGGTTGCTATAGCGACGTATTAGGGCAATACATCTAGGGAGCCCAGGCCCCTTGGTGATGTATGACTCTGCTGAGCGGAGGGGAGCAGGGGGAGGGGATCTATCCCGCCCCTCTGAGGGGAGCACAGACACCAAACATTCTCTTCACTGGGGGAGAACATCTGCCTTGGACTCCAAAAACAGGCTTCTCAGAATCCTGTCAAGACTGAAAGAGATGCTCTGCCAACCCAACCTCCAACAACCCCACCATCGTCCGTGCTCTACTTGGCCTCAACTTCAGATCCCACCCTCAGCCCCAGCCCCCGTCCCAGCCCCCTCCAAGCTCTGTCCTTTCTGCTTCGGTGCGAAGGACCATTCCTGCACCATCTCCCCAGCATCCAGCGGGATTAACAGAACTATTGGCGGCGGGGGGCAGGCAAAAAAGGGAATAGAGGAGGTGGAAATGCCCAGACATGCTGTCCCTTTCTCACCCACGGGCTTCCTCATGCTAATATCTGGGCACCCACCCCCATCTGATCCCAGGTCTGGAAATTTAACTTCCCTCCACATAGTACCAGGGCCACCAAGGGGATGCAGGGTAGACTAGCCCTGAAGAAAACAAGTTGTATGGGGCTCCCCACAAAGGAGAGCTCATTTAAAAATCTTTGCGTAATGTTCATAATGCTATTTGCCAAAGTCAGGCCCTAGGCTCCCTTTCAGACTGCTGGGTCAAGTCATTTGTAGTAGCTTGCCCCAGCCCAGAGGCCCTGGCCCTCAACCCCCGGAAGACCTCAGGGAAAGACTCTCCTGGGAGAGCCCCCGTTGGTACATCCGCCTGAGCATCTTGGTGAGAAAGAGGACAGATAACCCCACATAAGGAGTTATGCATATGAGCACCCCTACCTCTATCTATCGGGACTCTCCCTGCGCATACCCTTGTCTATGGTTAGCTTTTACTGTGTACGTGTACGTGTTAGTGCACACAAACGTGTGCACGCACCTTGCCTCCTCACTGAAGAGTAATTTTTCTGTTAACTTCATTGGTCATGATAATTACACCACCCAAAAGAAGTCTTCTTTTTTCCTTTTGAGAGTGCCCTCCCACCCCCGACCCTGTGCCAGAGAGGGCGCTATGGCTCCACAAGAGGTGGAAGATGCTCACTGGAGAAGTCGCCCCCTCTCCCACAGATGACACAGGTCACACGGTAAGCCGGCGGGAGGGTGCACTGCCCTCTCCACAGACACACCCTGCCCAAGATGATACGTGCATAGACACATGCATGCCCACTTTGGCCCTATGCTGGTGGTGTCCCCACAGCAAAAACTAGGTCCATCCTTGATTGGAAAGAACCCACAAAGGTGTTTCTTCTCTCACTGTCCTTCATCCTCGGGGTGCCTCCTTGCTCACACTCGCACACACGTGCTCACACACAGTACACACACACTCACACACAAGTGGAGCAAAGAGAAAGGGAAGTGAGAGACTGAAAGAAGGTAGGTGAAGACAGAGTGTGTGTGCCCAGAGGGCAGTGCTTCGGGCGGGGGTGGCAGGGTGCCCAGGGCACTGAGTGGGCAGGAAAGCTTCATGGCTTCCTCTCTTCCCTAGCCAGCGACCAAAGGTCAGCCCTGGTGGCTCAGCCACGTGCAGTCCATCCACCCCCATCAAGTCATGTGAGGCCAGAACCAAGTCCTCATCAACATGCCATTGTCCTACAGGGCCCAGCCTTGGGCTGAACCGAACCAGCCCCCTCCAGCCCCCTCCAGCCCAACAGCCCAACTAGTCAGTGCCTCTCCAGAACTGATGGTCTCCACCCAATGGGACCCTCTGAGGGGAGTTCTTTCAGCCCCTATCTTAAGGGTCTTTCAGCCCCTACCTGGGTGATTGTCCCCAGAATCCTGGCTCTTTTTGGGACTTTCCTTCCCCTTCTGAGAAATGGGAAGAAGCCAGCTGTCCATTTGCACTGAGAGTGCCTGAGTGGGAGCCACAGAGTAGGGGGAGGAAGGGCCCTCTTTCCCATTTTCCCTCCCCTCCGTGGGGCACATACACCATTCCATGTCACCCCTCCCTGCCCATTACCCTAAATGCTCTGGAGGGGAAGGAGAGTGAAGCAGAGGGGGTTGAAAAGTTGCCCTGAAGGTCATCTTGAACGTCAGCACTGGGAGGGGGCCTCACAGCCCCTTGCGCCCTGGCTCCTAGCCTGGACCACAACACAGGCTCCATTGACTCCTGGGCACCCTTTTTCCCAAGATGCACGCAAAGTTGTGGGCTTGTGGTTCCTGCCCACGGGCCCCTGGGCCCACAGGGCTCCATGGAGCCCGGGCCCACAGGACCCACCCAGGGAAAGAAGCCAGAGCTGGCTGGACGGCTGGCCGTGGGTGGACCTAGCTCCCAAGGGGCTGGCCTTCTTCCGAAGGAGGAAAGGACGGATACAGCACCAGCGCAAGAATCTCTTGGATCTGGGTTGAAGGCCCTCACGGCCAACCTCCAGACCCTGTCTTGGCACGGAACCAAAGATACTGGGAAACTGGCTGGGACACCAGCACCACCTGTACCCACCCCTTATTTCTTGCAAAAACAGGGAACCCCCGGGCCCCCCCACTGAGACTCTAAACCTGGGGTAAAGCCACCCTGGCCCACCCTCTGTTTCCTAGAAGGGAAGTCCAGGAGAGAGATGGTGTGTCTGGGGGAGGGGGCTTGGAGGAAAGCTGGGGCAGGAAGGGGAGGGCTGTCCCAGCAGGATGACAGAGAGATGATTAAACCCACAGAGAAGATTGATAAGGGAGCTGAACAGCTGCAGCTCTGCAAGGTGGGCTGGGGACAAATCTCATCTTGTCCTGGCAGCATTCAGAGCACTGGGGGGCTGGGACAGCCAGGATGAGCTCATGACCTCCACAAGCTCCCAAGGCAGGGATGGCGGGGGGGCGCTCCCACCTTCTTCCTCTCAAAAGCCTCTGATGGTGGCTCCCAGAACTCAGCCCCCATTCCTGCCACCCTCCCCGCTTAACACCCTGGTGCACCTGGGCAGTGTGCCCCTTCTCACCGGCGCCCCCTTCACCCACAGCCTCTCTGCCACAGCTCTCACTCTCGTTATTATTAGATGTGATTTACAGCGGAAACGCTGAGTCAGACAAACCGAGACTCCCCAGACGGAAGCAGTGGCAGAGGACAGTCCAGGGGAGCCAGCCCTCTCTGGACAACGTCCTCAGAAGCCAGCGAGCAGGTGGGGCTCCAGGAGGAGCTGGAGGTTCATCTCTCCTATTTCTCCTGTCTGCTCCAGGCCCAAGATCCTCACCTATGTCTCCTGGGTTGTCCAGATCCCCTTTCTGACCCCCCACCCAGCCTCTTGGCCTAATCCTGTCCACCCAGATCTGCCTTGGCAAGTCTGAGAGAACAGCCCAGGGATCCTGAAGTCCTAAAATCCGGTGGTTCTACTGAGCTGTTTACTCAAGCCAGGGCCCATGGTTCAGAAGGTAGCCCCTGATGCCCAGAGATGGGAAAATGCAGGAAAAGTGCAGTTGGGGGTCCCCCCACTCTGCAAGCAGCAAACACGGGCATAGTGCATTCATGTGGGCGTCCAAAGGCACAAGAACGTGCGTGGGGAGCACGCACTCCTGCTTCCACCTTGCTCAGAAGAGCTCAGTGGGCAGGTCCATCTTCACTCACTGGGTCTCTGACTCCCTGGCAGGGAGGAACTGGGCATTGTTGCCAAAAATAAACGTTCCCTCTCCCGCTCCCTGGCTCTCAGCTCCCGCTCATTAGGATGCGTGGCGTTTGGCTGCGGTCCCACACCTTGCAGCTCATTATAAATATGCAGTCGCTGCTGGCGCTACCCCAATCATCTCTGCAATCAGAGCTTTTAATTAGGTTAATTAAATTGTATCAAATCTCGCAGGGACGCAGTTCACTGATGCTGATGAGGCAGCCAAAACAGACCCCAGCTCCCCCGCTAATGAAGGCCGCTGCCTGCCTGCGCAGTGAGGGAGCCCGAGCGCATAATAAACGGGCACGTCCTTTGGGAGGAGCTGCTGCCCAGGCCCAGCTCTGGGGACCTAGCAGGAGGTCTGCCTCAAGCCCACCAGGCTCCAGCTGCAGCAGAGACTCCCAGCCCGGGGACCATCCCCTTCACTTGAGAGCTAACTGGGGCAGCTCTGGGAGCCCGGGCAGGTGGGCAGTGTCAGAGTCCCGAGCCACTTCTATACAAGAAACTGGGTGTGCCCCCAAGACCCAATGATCTCATCTGAGGTTCCCTCTTTACTTCTCCCCGAGAATGACCCAACAAGCCCAGGACTCCCATCTCCTAAACACACACACAGCCCTGTCACTTTCTCTCTCAATTGTCTTATTAGCCAGAGAGGCCAGGCTGGGACTGGAAAACTCACCCAGCCATCGCTGGCCTAGTCTCCATCTGCCATGGAAGCCATCTGCCCCTGTCGGGGGTCAGGCAGGGAGTGGTTTATAATACTACAAGCCAGTAACAGGAGGGGGTGGCCCCCCAGTCTCCATGTGCCAGATGGATTCTGCAGCTTCCCACCTACCACCCCACCTAAAGAGCCCTCTCTGAGGGAAGGACTTGCCCTCAACCTCCTGGGATCAAATTAGCTAAAGATGTGAGATGGTTTCCTCCCCCAGCTCCTGCTGCTCCTGAGCTGACTGGCCCCGTCCCTTGGCAATACTACTGGCTCCAGAGCCAGAGGGCTCTGCAAAGGCTCTCCCCTGCCTTTAAGCAGGAAGGCAAATGCTGCCACCTCCAAAGGGGCTGTCCCCAATACTCTACATGCCCTAGCTCCAACCCCCACCTCAACCCCTCCGTCACTGGTCTCTGTGGCTGAGCAGATGAGGAGAGGGGATGGGGAAATTTCCAGTGCTCTTGGGACATGTTTCTGCTGTAAAAGCGGGGGTTTTTTATTTTGTTTTGTTTTGTTTTTGGTTTGGAAAGGTTTTTTTCCACTCAGTAATGTAAAAATGTGAAACCTGAAACCAACCCCCCACATTTGTCACCTCAAAAGAAAAGTCTTTGGGGTAACTGGGAGAAAGCTAAAAATGAGTCAGGCTGATTCAGGGGGGGGGGGGGGGGAGCTGCCCAGCTGCCTCCTGGGCACCACAATTTCATTAACACTTATGATCTGAGCATGGCCATCAGGTGACAGATAAAAGGAGGAATGGAAAGGGCTTCCTTCCCACCCTTAACCCCAAACACAGCAGTCCCCAGATAAACTCCTCTTGCCTAGAAATAGCCAGGTCCGGCTCTGTTCTGGCCCAGTGTTACTACCGCCAAAGCAGGGGGCTCAGGACTGTACCACAGGCCTGGCACCAAACACTGTGTTCTCTGACACGAGAGAGGAAAGGGCTCTCATTGTTATCAGAGCTATCAAGTGAAGCAGACAAGACTGGACAGAGACAACTAGGTAAACTTTGGTTACGAGAGATACAGAGGAGACAGAACTCTCCAAATGTAATGACGGTGGGTCCAGGAATGAGGAACACAGAGATTCCATACAGAGAGTCTGAAGAAGCAGGAGAGGCTTCTTTTTTTTCCTCTCCAACCGGAGCAGTTTAGGAAAGAACAAGCAGAAGCATGACCCAGGCAGCCTCTTGAGCTTCCACACTCTACGGGGTGGACTTGGGAAAGCCAGCTCTGCCTCTCAGGCTTTCGAAGTTTCTCCCCAATCCTTCCATGCACTTTCTGCTGAGACAGACCCATATAGCCAGGTGAGATGCCCGCCAACAGGGAGGCCCGGTGACAGGCTCCAAGAGAGGGCGCACACCCTCTGACCCCAGGAGGCAGCCGCCCAAGCCCAAGAAACCTGCCGGCTCAGCCCCAGTAGTACTCCGGGTCTACCCCCAATTGTTCCACTCACCTGGGGCTTTGAGCCAAGACTCCCACCCAAGCTTGACACCCCCCCTTGCCCAACACCCTGTGCATGAGGCTATGAATGGCCGCGCTGGGAGAGCTTGAGGAAGGAGGCCAGCACCACACACCCACTTGCCTCACCAGCGCAAGTCTCAACAGGCCCTGGCCTCGCCAGCCTCTACAGGCAGGCAGAGCAAGTCTGCATCTGCTGGCTGCCTTCCCTGCTGGAGGACGTGCAGCTCCAACTGTTCACTGCCCCACAGCTAGCAGCGGGGGGAGAGCAAGCCAGACACAAACCCTCACAACTGTACGTGGGGAGACCCCTACCATTTCCTGGTGGAACCATCCCCAATGTGGGACTCAGTGATAAAGCTTCCTCTGTGGGCCTCACTAAAAATGAGGGGAAAGCCCTTTCCTGCCCAGGCCTTGTCTTGAGGCCACAACTAATCTCAAAGTGGTGGAGCAAGCGCGGAGAAAATCTTTTTTTCCCAAGAGCTCTCCCCCATGTCATTAAATCCAATAAACAGGCACTGAGCACCAATGGAGCATGGGATGCTTCCAACAGAAGCCACTCTTCCAACAGAAGAGTGCTAAGAGGGTAGACACCAGCACCCAGAGAAATAACCCCAGCAAACGGGCAGCAGCTCCACCTACTGGGCCTTTTCCTACCCTGTTGCCAAGAATCAGCTCCCTCCAGAGTTAAAAAAAAATTTAATCCAAGAATAAAGCTAGGGCCTGACACTCTCCTGCTTGAGTCACAAGGGCTCCAAGAAGTGGCAACAGAGTGGGATTAAGGCAGGACAGCTGGGTTCTCTGCTGGGGAGACCAGGGTGTCCCACAGCAGCTTAGGTAGCTGACACTTAAGAGACCTCATTTTACAAGAGACCTGAACCACACAAGTTCTGACTCAGAGAAATGCTTTCCACCTCCGGAGGCTGCCCACGTTCATTCCCCTTGGCCCAGCCACAGCAGGCTCCACCAAGAGCCCAAACCAGCCGCTGGGCCTGGAGGGGTGGATCCTAAGGAAACAATAGTCTTTCCCCTTCCCAAGCAATGAGCCAGGAGTCTGAGGCCCCGCTGAGCACCAAAGCATGAAGTCCTGGCCTGTTTTTAGGACTCATGAGGCTGGAGCATGTCTTGGGTTAATCACAAGGGGCAGCCACTCTCTCCTAGGGCCTCAGAGACAGCCCTCAGTGTAACAGCAGCTCAGGACACCCAGTTTTACCCCCTCACAGTTCTCCGCCTCCAACCTGGCACTTGCAGTACTCCAAGAGGACGGGCTTTCCTGCCCCATCTGGCCTGTGCATGTGCCTCTTCAGGTATCACTGTGTTCATACGCAACATGTGAGGACCCCGCGTGTCACTTGTGGATGGGAAGTGTGTTCATGTACCAGAGGGTATGCAGATGTGCATGCACCTGTGTTTATGAGGTCTGAGCTGCATCTTGTGTCTATTAACAGGAGACCTGATCAAGTACCTTTGTGTGATATAAACTTCAACAAAAAGGCATCAGGTATACTCCTTACCTCCTACCCAGCAGGGACAAGGGATAGAGTCACAGCAGCAGTACCAAGCCGTTCTGTGTCAAGAACAGATTTCTGCTTAGTCTGCACACCCCTCCGTCCAACACCCATGGGATAAATCCCTTCCCTGGCTCAGAACTCAGTCTCCCAGACCCTTCATGTCGTAAGACCATCAACATGTACTTAGCTCACCACCCCCCCCC